>PVIR01010710.1:0-49228 GCA_004026965.1 Petromus typicus | reverse complement strand
GCAGCCTCGCCAACATTTGCCGTTGGCTGATTCTGAAATGGCAGCCATTCTATGTGGAGTGAGATGAAATCTCAATGTTGTTTTCATCTGCATCTCTCGAATGACTAATGATGTTGAACATTTCTTCATATGCTTCTTAGCTGCTCTTACTTCTTCCTCTGAAAAATATCTGTTCATTTCAGATGCCCATTTTTGAATTTGGTCATTAAATTTGGGTGGGCTGATTTTTTTGAGCTCTTTATATATTCTAGATAATGGCCCTTTATCTGAGGAAAAGCTGGTAAAGATTTTTTCCCACATTATTGGTTACCTTTTTGCAATGTTGGTGGTTTTCTTTGCTGTGCAGAAGCTTTTTAAAAGAATGAGGTCCCATTTGTTGATTTCCTCAGCCAATTCCTGTGCTAAAGAAGTCTTGTTCATGAAGTTTCCCTAAGCCAATGTCTTCAAGAGTTTTACCTAACCACTTTTGCAGAAGGCTTAGAGTGTCTATTTTAATATTTAGGTCTCTTATACATTTTGGTTTTAGCTTTGTACATGGTGAAAGAGTTAGATCTAGTTTTAGTCTTTGGCAAGTTAAAGCCCAGTTTTTCCAGCACCATTTGTTAAAGAGGCTATCTGTGCTCCATTGAGGATTTTTGTCTCCTCTGTCAAAGATGAGGTGGCTCAGTGTGTCTGGAGTAGTTTCTGGATATTCTGGTCTACTCGGTAGATCCTCAGGTCTGTTACTTTGGCAGTACCATGCAGTTTTTATCACAGTGGCTTTATAGTATAGTTTCAGGTTTGGAGTTGTGATACCCCCCACCATGTCCCTGTTGCTTAGAATTGCTTTGGCTATTCTAGGTCTTTTGTGGTTCCAGATCAAAGCTTAGATTATGTTCTCTAGATCTGTGAAATATGCTGTTGGGATTTGAATCGGGATTACATTGAATGTGTAGAGTAGTTTTGGGAATATAGTAATTTTGACAATATTGGTTCTTCCTACCCAGGAGCAATGTATGTCTTTCCATTTTTTGATATCATCTTCTATCTCCTTTTTCAGAGTGCTATCGTTTTCAGAGTAGAGGTCTTTCGCCTCCTTTGTTAGACTGATTCCTAGGTATTTTATTTTTGGGGGTGCTATTGTGAAAGGGACTGACTCTCCAATTTCTATCTCAGTGGGTATACTGTTTGTGCATACGAAGGCTATTGATTTTTGAATGGTGACCTTGTAACCAGCTCTTCAGCTAAAATTGGTGATTAGGTCCAGCAGTTTTTTAATTGAGTTTTTAGGATCCTCTCGATAGAGTATCATGTCGTCAGCAAATAATGACAATTTAATTTCTTCTTTTCCAATCTTTATTCTTTTTATTTCTTTCTCTTGCCTAATTGCTATGGCTAATATTTCCAGAACTATATTGAACATAAGTAGTGAAAGAGGATATTCTTGTCTTGTTCCTGATCTTAGTGTGAAAGGTTTCAACTTTTGACCATTTAGTGTGGTACTGGCTATAGGTTTCTCACAGATAGCTTTTATTAGTTTGAGATACAGACCATCTATTCTGATCTTCTGTAGAGTTCTGAATATAAATGGGTGTAGTACTTTGTCAAACGCTTTTTCTGCATCAATTGAGATGACCATATGATTTTGTCCGTAAGCCTGTTAATACAGTATATAGCATTTATTGATTTATGTATGTTGAATCATCCTTGCATCCCTGGGATGAATCCAACTTGGTCAGGGTGTATCATCTTTTTGATAATTCTCTGTATTCTGTTTGCCAGGATCTTATTGAGGATTTTTGCATCGATATTCATTAGAGATATTGGCCTGTAGTTCTCTTTTTTGGTTGGGTCTTTCTCTGCTTTTGGAATCAAGGTAATGGTTGCTTCCAGGAATGAGTTTTGGAGTACTTCTTCCCTTTCAATTTCATTGAAGAGTTTCAGAAGTAGAGGCACTAACTCTTCTTTAAAAGTTTTCTAGAATTCAGCAGTAAAACCATCAGGTCCAGGGCTTTTCTTTGTTGGCAAGTTTTGAATTACATTTTCAATTTCACAGATTGTTATTGGGGCATTTAACATTTCTATATCTTCATTGTTCAGCTTTGGGAGTTCATATGTGTTTAGAGATCTATCCATTTCTTCTACATTTTCCATTTTATTGAAGTATAAATTTTCAAAGTAGGTGTTTATTATCCTTTGGACTTCCTCTGGGTCGCTAGTAATTTCTCCGTTCTCATTCCTAATAGCATAGATATGAGCTTTTTCCTTCCTTTTTTAATGAGGTTGGCTAAGGGTCTATCAATTTTGTTTATCCTCTCAAAGAACCAAGTTTTCGATTCATTGATTTTTTGAACCATTCTCTTGGGTTCTATTGCATTAATTTCTGCCCTGATCCTTATAATTTCTTGCCTAGTGCGAGCTTTGGGTTTGTTTTTCTCTTCTCTTTCTAGTCGCTTGAGCGTCAACATTAAATTGTTTATTTGAGCTTGCTCCATTTCCTGGAAGTAGGCTTTCACTGCTATGAATTTTCCTCATAGAACTGCTTTCATTGTGTTCCATAGATTTGTATATGTTGTACTGGGGTTATCGTTTAGTGGTAAGAACTGCTCAATTTCTTCTCTAATTTCTTCTATGACCCATTGGTCAGTCAGCAGAATGTTGTCTAGTTTCCATGTGTTTGTGAAGATTCTTGGCTTTCCTTTGCTATTCAGCTCCAATTTCAGGGCACTATGGTCTGACAGTATACAAGGGATAATTTCAATCGCTTTATATTTGCTTAAACCTATTCTATGAATGAGCACAGGGTCTATTTTGGAGAATGATCCATGAGCAGCTCAGAAGAATGTATATTCTGACTTTGTGAGGTGAAATACTCTGGAGGCATCTGTTAAGTCCATTTGCTGAAGGGTCTGATTGAGCTCAAGGATTTCCTTAGTGACTTTTGTCCAGTTGATTTGTCTCTTTGTGACAGTGGGGTATTGAGGTCCCCTACTATTATTGTATTGGAGTTTATCTGGTTTTTCAAATCTGTTAATATTTGTTTTATATAGTTGTGTGCATTAGAATTTGGAGCATAGATATTTAAGATTGTGATTTCTGTCTCTTGGATTTTTCCCTGAACTAAAAGATAGTGTCCATCTTTATCTCTCTTTATCTGTTTTGGCTTGAAGTCTATTTTTTCTGCAAATAAAATCACCACTCCTGTTTTCTTGCTGTTTCCTGTTGCATGGAGTATTGTTTTCCATCCCTTTCCTTTTAGTCCATGGGTTTCTTTCTGAATTAGGTGTGTTTCTTGTATGCCCCAGATTGTAGGATCTTGCTTTTTGATCCACTCTGCCAGTCTGTATCTCTTAATTGGCGTGTTGAGTCCAGGGACATTAATGGTTATGACTGATATAGGTAACTTTAGTGCTGCCATGTTTTCCTATTCTTGGCTATCTTATTCTACTTTTTCCCTTTCCTCATCAATTTCTTGTTTGGTCCTATGGGTTTATTCAGTTAGGTCTCATGGATTTGTAACTTTCCTTATTTTTCTCCAAGATATTCTTTAAAATGTTTTGGAGCACAGATTTCGTATTCGTGAAATTTTTCAGATGTTCTTTGTCATAAAAGTATCTTATTTCTCCATCAATTTTGAAGGATAGTTTTTCAGGATACATTAGTCTGGGTTGGAAAGGTTATTTTCCTTTAGGGCTTCGAAGACTTTACTCCAGGCTCTTTTTGCATTTAGTGTTTGAGTTGAGAAGTCCACTGTGATCCTGACGGGCTTCCTTTGGAATGTAACTGTTTTCTTTTCTCTGGCTGCTTTCAGTATTCCATTCTTTTTTTTGGATATCTGGGACTTTTATGATGATATGCCTAGGTGTAGATTTTTTTCATGTCACAGGCTTGTGGCATTCTGTATTCTTCATATATTTGTATGTCCAATTCTTTACCTTTTTCTGTGAAGTTTTCTGCCATTATCTTTGTGAATAGATTTTTGACGTCGTTAGCATTGTCTCCTGCTTCCTCAATGACTCCAATCAATCTTATGTTATTCTTCTTTGAATCATCTAGAAGCTGTTGGATTGACTTTTCATTATCACTTGCTTTTTTCCATAGATTATGCCTTTCCAGTTCATTGGTTGAGATCCTGTCTTCTAGGTCTGAAGTTCGGTCTTCTGCCAAATTCATTCTATTGCGCAAACTTTCATTTTCTTTCTTAATTTCCTGGGCTTCTGCTTGTAGGTGTTTAAAAGGTTTCATTGTTTTCGCTATCTTGGATTCTATCAACTCCATGATTTCCTCTTTAGCTTTATTAATCATTATGTTGACAGTGTCCAATATCTCTGATTTCATCTCAGAGATCAGCTCTGATTTCCGTTTTAGTAGACCTGCTTTGGTTACCATTTCTGAGGACCCTGGTAAGTGGCCTTCAAACTTCTCTATTTCCCTTCCCCTGTGTTACCTTGAGGTGAAGATCTTTGTATCTGATACTTTGAATGTTTCCTCATCTCTGACCTGCCCTGTTTTCTGGTGCTGTTTTTTTGCAAGTCACTTTCCTCCTAATAGTTAGGAACCTTAAAATAGCATTGTTTCCTGGGTTGTTCTATGCAGTTGGTATTGGGACCTAAAGAAAAACCCCTACTTCTGGCACACCATATGAGGCACTCAATCAATACAGTCAGAACACCTCCTGTCTGCTTTAGAGGCAGGAAGGTTCTGGCTCCTGAACTGCTACAATGGCACTGCCTGAGGTTCCAATGGGCCCCACCTCCTCACCAATACAGAGTCTCTGGTCTCACTTTTGCTGTCAGCCTGGAGGCCAGTAGGCTGTAGGCCCTGTGCAGCTGCAATGGTAGGGGTTGATGTTCCAACAGGCCCACCTACTCACCAATACAAGCTGACTGGATGTGCTTCTGCAGTTGCTGTGGAGAAAGTCAGACTCTTACCTGCTAACCTCAGTCCCTGGGCAGTCTTCCAGCGTCGCCCTGGAAGCCAGTAAGCTCTAACCCTGGCGCAGATCAGTGACACAGATTCGGTGCTGCAGTCGCCATGTCCCGAGCTCCCCGCTGCTAACCTCAGTCCCTGGGCGCTCTTCTGGCATGGGCCTGGAAGCCAGTAAGCTCTAACCCTGGCACAGTTTTGGTGACACAGATTCAGTGCCACAGTTGCCGTTTCCTGAGGTGCCTACTGCTAAGCTCAGTTTCTGGGTGCTCTTCCCACATCTTCTTTATCCAGTCTTCTCTTGATGGACATTTTGGTTGTTTGCAAGTTTAGGAATCACAAACTGAGCTGCTATAAACATTGATGTGCATATGTCACTGTGATAAGAATCTTTTAATTTTTTTATATACCTAGCAGAGCAATGGCCAGGTTGAATGGGACCTCTGATCCCAGGTTTTTTAGAATCTCCACACTGATTTTCCTCATAGGTTGTAGGAGACTACACTTCCACCAACAGTGGAAAATGGTTCCTTTATCCTCGCAGCCTCACCAACATTTTTTGCTGGCTAATTCTGTGATAGCAGTCATTCTTTGTGGAGTAAGATGAAATTTCAGTGTTATTTTCATCTGTATCCCTCAAATGACCAGTGATGTTGAGCATTTCTTTATATACTTCTTAGCTATTTTATTTCTTCCTATGAAAAGTGTCTGTCCATTTCAGATGCTCATTTTTTGAATTGGGTCTTTAAATTTGGGTGAGCTGATTTGTTAAACTCCTTATATATTCTAGATAGTACTCCCTAGTCTGAGAAATAGATGATAAAGATTCTCTACAAATCTATATTAAGTATAGAATGATCAAAATCTGTAAAATTATTAGGCATTTGAATATATATTTCAGTTACTATATGAGACTATTTTAAGTAAAATAAATACATGTAATATCTAGTATTTTACTGAGAAAAATTCTTCAAATTATTGAAATATTAAATACTTAAACTTTGTATTCATCTTTCATTCATCTGTAATTAACTGTCACAGCATTGGTAAATAAAAACAGCATAAGCTTCTAATTCTTCTACAGTTCTAAATCCAAAGTCCAGAATGTGTCTCATTTTGCTAAAATCAAGGCCTTAACAAGGTTGTGCTGTTTACAGGCTGCTTAAGACAAGTCTGTTTCTTTACTACATTTAGTTTCTAGACAATTCTACTATTGTGTGTATTAGAACAACTTTCTTCTCTTTAAACACAGGAACATAGACTTTATCTTTGATATCATATTCTCTCTGGCCATTTAAAACTTACAAAGAACCCTTTGCTTTTATGTAATCCTGTGATTTAGCTTGGCCTGCCGGGATCATCCTGGGTAATAATCTCATCGCAAGGTTGTTAGTCTTGTTCATGTCCCAGAGTGTTTTCTGATGTCACATAGTACACAAACAAGTTTCTGGGTTAGGGTGAGTCCATTTTTAAGGAGCTTATTCTATCTCTTTTACTCTAAGTATCTAAAAAATGTTCCTATCCATAACTACAGTCTCACTCACTTTTCGCTCTCTAGAACAAAATAACGTCCATAACTTATATTCTAGCCCATGTTTTCTCTTCTTGTCTGCTGGCTTCAAGGTAGAAAGAAAGCAGTGGAAGGGCCTGGGCATAGAGAAGATGTGCAACCCCTTGCATCCAAGAAGAAAAGAAAAGCCTTGACCCTGATATGCTTTTCTCAGTCACACTTCAAATGACCTGCATGCCAGCAGCACATTCAGCTGCTGAAATCATCAGGTGATGAATCTATTGGCAAGTGCAGCTCTCCCATATTCCAGTCATCCTCCAGATAGACAAGACTTCTGGGACCATTTTAGATCTAAACCATAGCAACGACCTAATTATGGAGAGAAAAAAAATCACTGATTTGTTTTTACAACTGAAAACAAACGTTATATATATGTTGCCAGTGTAAACCTGTCTAGTGATGGAGACTGGCTTTGTCATGAAGTGTGTGGTATGGGCTGAACTGTGTTCCTCCAAATTAACTGTGTTGAAGTCCTAATTTCCTGCACCTCAGAACACAAGTGTATTTAGGGTCAAGGTATTCAGGGAGGCAGTAAAATGATTCAGTCACATGGATGGGTGGGCCCTTATCCAAAGTGATCGGTGTTTGTTTAGCAGGGGATAACAAAGCATAGAAACACACAAGGTGCTGATTGTGTGAAGACAAAGAAAAAGTGGCCAGCTACAGACCACTTCCCAGAAAAATAATGCACTAATCACAGGCTTCTAGCATCAAAAATGGTGCTAAGAATGGATTCCTGTATTTAAGGAACTCATCCTGTAGTATGTTGTGATGGAGGCTTTTTTGAACTCACACAACACCATTCTGTGTAATTATAAGTTCTAGTCAAAATGCTTTAACACCAACCTTTTTCTCCTAATCCTTTCCATAACACAAGAGTTGACTCGATTCTTTCCATTATCGCTTCACATGTGGATAGAAGTCTCCTTAGGACCAAAAAGAATCATTCAAGGCAGTGTTTGATCCTTTCTTGGGATGGCTCCACCTGAGGCCCTGGAACATCAGATGGCTTTCCTTCCTGGAGGAATTGCAGAGAGTGCAAACTTCCATCCAGGACTCAAAACACAGGCCTTTTAGCAGCTCCTCCTGAGGCCTCAGTTATTTTCCTCTTTTGTTATTGCCTTGAGACTTAAAGGAATATTTACTTAGAAATTTTATTTTGTATCTCCTGCACTTAAAGATCTATTTGAAAGATTAGAAAATTCCCTGCAAAAATGTGATATCAAACCAAGTAAATGTTAAGAAAAGAATGGTGGGGGCTGGGGTGTTGCTCAGTAGTAGAGGATGTACATAGTTTGTGTGAAGCCCTGGATTCATTCCCCAGCACTGGAACAAAGAAAAAGACCAATATATAATGCAAAGAAAATAATAGTTTACACAATGATATATCCTTGTAACTATCCTTAACAACTTTGAGGTTCAACAATAGCACACTAAGAATTTAATCAGTAGTTGGGAAATGAGACAGTTAGGTTGTAATAGCTCACTTCCTTACTACAATCATAGTGAAGTAGGTTCATAATGGAAAGAGCATGGGCTGGCAAGTTAAAAACCAAATACTTAAAAGGAAATGAGGTGTAGGGGTAAGTAAAGAGTGGAAAACTAATGTGATGATAATAAAAAAAGAAAAGCCTATGTATATAGGGGGTGGGGAGTTGTGGGATGGGTAGGGGAATGGGAAAAAAATGAGAATCAAACCATATTATATTATATACTGGTACAAATTTTCAATGCTGAAAGTGACTAAGGTGTGTATATATAATGTACCAATAAAGGTTTGAATAAAAAAGCAGCAAGGCTGCTTCTCAAGTCTTCTGCAATGAAGTCTGAGGTCCAGACGAGTAGCTCCACCTTTCTCCTGTTTAGGAACCTCTTCTGTATAGAGGATAAATTGTGAATAATCTAGATTTGCCTTTACTGTTTGTAAAGGTTTTTTATTACAATCCTTATATTTGTATTTAGTGACATTAATGAATACTAATTAGATTATTCACCAAAGGACTTCTTTTCATAGCCTTTTTCACATGGAGAAGGGAGGATTTTGTTGTAATCATATCATTACTCCAGTAACACGTTTCTGCTCATAACAAAAACTGCATAGTGGGAAAATTTCACAACTAAAGAGGGACTTCTTCAAAAGCACTTACTGGGGCAGTGGCAATGAGCACATAACTCTGCCATCTTACTCACTCAGTGATTCCTGTCCACTGCCATACATTCATTCATTCATTCATTCATTCAGGCAACTGACATTCACTGAACACTTGTTTTTGACTGACTTCAATAATCAGGTGGAGTTTGGACAATTTGGACACATTGTTCCTGACAATAAATACTAACCAAGTTATTGAGAATAAAGAAGCAGAGGAGTAATTACATCACCATGTCAAAAACACAGGTAAACAGGTTCATGATGTTTTCATACAAAATAAAATATTTCAGTGGAAGGATGGATGGATTTGCTCCTTAAATCTATTATGTATAAATGTTAATGTGTTTAGAAATATTACTGATCACTGGGACTAAATTACATTCCTGGTAGAGATTAACTGTCTTAGTTATGAGAGGAAAAAGATGGTACATCAAGAAACCAAAGAAGGTCATGTGGAAGATGCAACTGGCCAGGAACAGACCTCTCCTCCATATAACAGTGTCTTTGATAGGAGGTATGAGTGGTTCATTTTATGTTAAGTAATAAGATAACTATCATAATCTTTAAGTGAATTATTACACACACACACATACACCCACAATAAAAAGAACCAAAGGGGAGACTAATTTCTCCTGGGAAATTAGAACTCCTTGTGAAGAACAGCATTTGACTAGAACTTGACCTGACTAGACATTAATGAGGAAAAGGAAAACACTGAGACTACAAAATTGTGCCATGCATGTGTTTGTGTATGTGTACATCAGTGTGAGTGAGTGTGTGTCTGTATTACCTATCATGTCAAGGCAGGGTGAAATTATGGGAGCACTTGTTACTGACTTCCTGGATGTGATTCAAGGGGCAAGCTGAATATTACATTAAATGCACAGCCTTAAAAAATGAATTCAAGATATAACTAACAGTAGATTTTAACCTCATAGGAATTATCCTGAAGATAATATGTAATATTATAAAATACAGAAAAACAGTCAAAAAGATTACAAAATCCAAGGCATATACAAAATTTTATTTTAAGAAAGGTATCTCATAAATATTTATGGCTATTTTCACTTTTGAAAAATAATTTAATAAATATAATTATTAAACATTGCTAATTAAAAATAATTATTAATCAGACTATGTGAGGCAGTCTTGCACCATATTTCCCATGATCTTTAAGAAAATATTATTGGTGAATTGTAATAAAATATTTAGTTTAACTTTCACGAATGAAACTATTCATCTTCTCTGTTTTTGATCAACATTTGCTTTGATATTTAGCTCCTACTTCTCCAAGTTTATTTCACCTATGCCTATATCTGTATTCTTAAATTCACCTACTATTTCAAAGTAGTTGTTTTTCCTCAAACATCTGTTCTACTCTATCCTTATTGCATCCTCAACCTGGGACACATTCTAATTCTCATTTATAAGTTGTATTACCACCTACTTTGTATATCTTTACAAATACACATTCTTTAAATATTTAATATTGCCTTAAAATTATGAACTCACAGCGTTATGATTAGGTTTATGAAGTATTTTATTTTCAAGAAGCTAGGACTTTAAATTAATTAATAATTAATGTCGAATAATTGGATAAGATTGTAACTGTATTAGACAAAAATGTATTATTGACCAAGTAGATTTAATCATATTATTCATACTGTTACTATAAAATACTACTTTCCTCCTTACAAAAAATCAGAATGTCCTATCTCAGTTCACTTGAAAATTGATTTCATAGAATTAGTCACAATTATTTGACATGTGTTCAAGAATTATCCATCTTTGGGAGATAATTTTCTTTGTCTTCTGAAAGATCACTGGAAACCCATTGAGAAAGATAGAGGTTTGGCACTTGTCCTAAGCTCTCCATGCACAGAAGGCCTTTGTTATTGAAATGCTAATAAAGCAAACAGTTTTATGCATAGAATGGCTTGTTAGAATTCTCTCTAAAGTAGCTATCTTATTTTCAGCATATTTTTCAGCACAGAAACTTTGGACTTCTATATGAACCTTAATCAATGTAAAGGACTTACAGGAAATAACAATCCTTGTAACTCAATATGTCAATGCAAAGATAATTTTCTGTTTTATTTTAGTTATCAGATGTTTTTCTTTAAAATTTAAAAATTATAAAATAAAATAAATTACATCAAAATATTCACACCCTCTTATAAAGTGTATATACTAATGTAGAGAAGTGAAAATGATTTGAATAATTAAGGCTACAGAATGAATTAGTGAAAAAAATAAATGCAAAATTTTGTGAAATTTGCTTATCATCTTTTTCTGAGAAGTAATGCTGATGAAGATCTCATAATTTTTTTAAAATTATCTTTAATGGTACATTAAATATACACATCATGATTGCACTCCATAATGGGGATTTGTACCATATAAGACACAACTTAATTCTCATTTTTCCCATAGCCCCACCCACCCTACCACCCCCCCATATATATAAAATTTGTTTCCTTACTTTTTTGTTACAATCTCAAGAAGATCTCATAATTTAAAGCAAATTCCAGAATAAAAAAATATTTTAAGATGCCTCAATACTAACTAGTAAGAATCATTATTAAAACAAACAAAAATATCTGTTTGTCCTTGCACAAAGGATTATACCCAAATCCTGATTATACTGGAGTATCATGTGACCTCAATTAAATTATTGATCTCTCAAAATTAAATTAAGACAAGTTTGATATTCTTCATTACCTCTAAAAAGTCATGTAGGCTCAAACTCCTGAACATTCGCAAGTATCCAGTGCTATCCCTTTCTGTAACAAACACTTCCTTGACTAGGAATTATCCGTAATAAATATACTTGAGAAATTCTATTGCAATAACCTGCTCTCTATCTGGTCTCACCCTCCCAGCTCTCCTATGACTTCATGAGTATGATTTCTACTCTTTGACAAGAAACCTAATGTTGTTGTTGTTGTTATTACCTACAAATTTTGTAATATCTCACTGGCTTTTCTTCCTAGTCCATTTAGGACCTATGACTGATCACCTTTTCTACTTATTTCCCTTATTATCTCTCAATTACCTCCTAATTTTTTTTTTGCACATTTATAACAGAACTTCAACTCAGAGTCAGTGTTGACATCCACCAATACCATCGCCACATGTGGATGGTTGAGGATTATTGGAGGATATTGTAGCACCATGCAGATTAATACTTTAAATATCTGCAGCTTCGTTCTGATTCTTTGTTCTAATATGGTTATATTAGTCAGCTTTCCTAATAGTGAAGAAAATACCTCACACTAATAAGGTTAAGGGAGAAGAGGTTTTTTGGGGTCTATTTCAGAGGTTGCAACCCATATATGGCTGGTTTTAAGGCAGGACCATCATGGTGGAAGGGTGTGGTAGAGAAAACTCACTTTGAGGAGCTAGGAACAGAGCAACTTGGAGTAAGCACCAGAGAAGGAACAGGGAATAGACCTAGTACCCCAGGTCATGCCTTCAAAACCAATCCGGTCCCCACAGAAGTGTGCTTTAGTAATCTTTTAGGCAGCTCTGACGCGAAGCAAAAAGAAAGCACACCTCAACTGTCACAGCATCATTCTTTTCAACCACATAATGAGTAATCCAAAATACTACAGGTGTCTAATGTTAGTACTCCAAACCTATATCCACAACTATCAGCAAAAGACCTATCTCCTTCATAAAAAATGATGAGACTTTTAGTGTCATTTTATATAACTTTTAGTGTCATTTTATTTCAACTACAGCAGGCTTTGTAAAAAAAATTGTATTATTCATATTTTGTATTTGGTTGTTCTTCTTCATGGTCACTTATTCTACTCTGATCTATTGATTCTACAATATCTTCTCACCTGTCAATCACTCTTTCTCCTACATTTCTTCTTCCTTCATCTCTGTCACTTTTCTGTCTCTGAGGGAACTCAAGCCTCCCCCAGCTAATTATCAACATGCTGCTGCCTATTTCCTTCTCAAATTGCTGAGAGTTTTGTTGCTCCACCATTCACAACTTAGCGTTGCACTCAAATATCAACTCCCACAATTCTACTTTCTGTCTCTAATGCATTGAGACTCTTTTGCAATTATCGGTTGTTTTCTGTTAAAGAACCCAATAGAAATTTTTATTTTACATCCTTTCTTGAATTTTGATCAACATGCAAAATCCATACATAGCTGACATATACAACACATTATGGTTATAAATCAGGATACACCTAACAGACTGTCATTATAATCAATGTCATGAGTTTACCTTTCATTTCCTGAAGCTCTTTTGTGTTTTGTTTTCTTGTTGTACTAAAGACACTCAGCATGAGATCTACTCTTCTGGCAAAGTATAAGTAAGCAATAGAGTAGTATTAACCTTCTGCCTGTATTGTATAATATATGCACATAATATAGTTATGTGACTTCAACTTTGAGCCTTTTGATCAATTATTTCCAATTTCTTCTTTGTTTCTAGGAGTTTGACTAGTCTAGCTTCCACAAATAAATGAAATGATACAGTCCTGCGTTTTTCTTTTTATGTCTAATTTACTTCCCTTAGCATCAGATCCTCTAGCAACAATCACATGTTTGCAAGTTGCAGGTTTCTTGCCTTATTCATTTTTCTAGCAATGGTTCTTAAGGTTGCTATCTTATCTTGGCTATTATGAGTAGTGCTTCAATAAACATGAGAGTGCAGATATCTCTATTTGAATTCTACATTCAGTTCCTTTGGTTATATATCCTATAGTAACATTGCTGAATCAAATGTAATTCTATTTTCTTTTTATATTTTTGAGGAAACTTTCCACTATTTTCCCTAATTTTTGATCAACTTAGATTCCCACAAATAGTGTATATGGGTACCTATTTCTCAGCAGTCTTAGGAATATTTTTATAATAGCATTCTCAAAAGGTGTGAAGTGCTATATCTTTTTGATATTGATTCGTAAATACTTGATAATAGTATTGTACATCTCTTTGTGTACCAGTTGGCCATTGGTATTCCTTTTCTTTGGGTGGAGGATATCTATATAGTATTTATTTCCCATTGAGTTGTAGGAGTTCCTTGTGTATTTTGGATGAGTTTCTGACTTAGCAAGCCTCTCTTGTCCCTTTGAGAATACTGCTGTATGTTTTATATTGACATTCCTTAAGGCTGTGATAAACTTCAGGTATATCAACATGACCGAGGTCAGAGGATCACAAGTTGGAGTTAAGCCTCAGCAACTTAGTCACAGTGGTACCTTGTCTCAAAAGAAAACAAAAAAGTTTAGGATACAGCTCAATGTCAAGGGCCTAATTACAATCTTAAGTATCAAACAAACTTTGATGTACTGTATTTCTATCATCTCTTCCTTCCATCTTCCTCCTCCTCTTTTTCACTTTTGTCTTCTTTTCCTGCTTTCCTTTTGGCCTCTGACATTTTATTCTCTTTTAAATGATTTCTCATTTTCTGTAAATATTCTAGCATTTGTTTCACTAGTGTTATCTTCACATATTGTCTGGGGCCATCATATTTTCTTTGTTATTTAAACAACACACATGCTGAAAATTTTTAAATATATTTCTCTATCTGAGATGTCTGTATCAAGCTTTATATTATCATTTTGCCAAGGTGTATTATCCTACATCTTATACTGGATAAAAAAATCAGAAAAAAAAGAAATACTTTTTTGATACTTTTAAAAGGTGCACCATATATTTTGACAATACAGTCATATATTTCCAAGAGTCTACTAGAATTACCACTTGAAGCTTCCTTGTTTCATTTCATGTACTATATTCTGGAAAGAAAAAAAATTTACACATGTGATATGGTTTAAATCTAAAGTGTCTCCTTAAAGTCTCACAGTTCAGTGGTATGTGGATTGTACAAACACAATACTAATCAATGGTTTAATCCCTTGAGAAATTTGTAGCTGAATGTCCCTTTAGGAGCTGGAATTGTGTCACTGAGGGAAGGCAGGACCTGTAAGTCTGCATTCCATCCCTGGTCCTTTTCTTCTTTCTCTGCTTCCTAACTTCCCTGAGATGTGCGGCTTTTCTTCACCAAGGCTGTGCACCGTAAAATACCTGCCTGGTACCAAACCAACATGGACTTAATACCCCCCAAAAAAAATATGAGCTAAGTCAAATTTGTCCTCCTTTAAATTCTAAATACAGTTATTTGTCTCACTGATTGGAAACCTAACTGGTTACAGACCTTTCAATTTAGCTCAGTGGTTCTGGCACCTGCCTTGCAAGTGCAAAGGCCCTAGTTTGATTCCTGGTAAACACATACAACAATGTTGGGTGTGGAGACTCAGGCCCATCAGCAAACAGTACTACATACCACAGTACCAGGCTCAATGTTGAATGTGATGATGATATGTATATGTAATGTACCAATAAAGATTTGAATTTTTTAAAAAAGAAAGGAGCCTCCTTAGTGTTTGTGCTCCCCATAGTTGCATTTGGGAGGTGCTGGAAAATCATCAACTTTTGTGGATGTAATAAAAGACCCAAAACAGAGCAGCTCAGGCTCAAATCCAAGATGGGCAGTCTTTCTCATCTGCTGTAGTCATTACCATAACTCTCCAAGTCAGTTCAGCTACAAGTAATATAGTACAGTTAAAGATGCATGGTAAAGCTACAATGATAAGTGTTGGGATAAAAAAGAGTGGTGAGTTGTGGCAATCCAAAAAACATCAAGAAGCCTTTGGGCAAAGAATGGCATAATATTTTGCACTGTTACTCAACATATATATGTTGAAGATTTACACCATATCTCAGAATTTGATCATATATGTAGACAGAGTCTTTATCATATATCATTAAAATGAGTCCCTTAGGGTAGGCTTTGGTATAGTCTTACTAGAATTCTTATAAAAATTCAGTAGGACACATAGGGAAAACCTGGAGTTTCTGTTTCTGCATGAGTGAAGAAAAGCAAAAACAAGACACCTGTGAAAATGCCACAGGAAGACAGTCATCCACCTACCAGCCCAGCTCACCAACCACAGGACTAACAAACCCTCAAGGCATGTTGGTCTCACAACAGTGGCTTCCAGAATTGTGAAAAGGTAAATTTTATTTTATTTTTTTTTTTCATTTTGGAGCCACCTAGTCAATCATACTTTGTTCCAGGAGCCTGAATGAAACAAGGAAATTATATTCTCTGTCGTGCATATTTCAACAGCTAGACCTGTCCATTGAATTACTGACTTATAGCATAATTTGCCATTGTCACCAGAGTGTTGGAGTTTTCTGTTCTGTTACTTAGCAGAGCTCTCTAGAGAAGATATTTGCATAAGTCTCTGGTCATGGGAAAATCTGAGGTCACAAGTCTTCTGGGAGAAAAGCCCTGGAGCAGAGAGTAAGGCTAAGCAAGGTTGTCTATACATGGACAGAAGACACGAGGTCTCTGAGCTCACAATCCCAGGAGAAGCCATTAACAGCATGTCACCTGTGCTACAGAGGACTTCCTTTGTGCAGACAGTTTTATAGGGCTATAAAGCACATATCTTGTTATCTGTAAATGCCTCAATGATCTTTGGAGACCTTCGCTAGTTATATTTTGTAGAATTATTTTAAAGTGAAGTTTAATAGGATTAAATGGGTTGAAAATGTATATCACCCTCTTATTTAGAAATAAAATAGATGGAAGACTGTAATTTGTGACATACCTGAAAAGTACAGAGTACACTGTAACAGATGCTCTAAAAGTACCTGATATTCCACATTCCCTTAAGACATGAGACTATTAATCTTCTACATTTATTAAAGATTATACAAATATGTAGAAAAATATGAAAAAGTTCTTCAGCCCAATTTAATAAAAGCAAAAAGAC
Source organism: Petromus typicus (assembly GCA_004026965.1). NCBI lineage: Eukaryota > Metazoa > Chordata > Mammalia > Rodentia > Petromuridae > Petromus > Petromus typicus. The sequence continues at coordinate 32,790 of PVIR01010710.1, read as the reverse complement.
TTAATTTTTCTTTTAAATGGCATAATCTCTAAATGAGTCAAATCAATGGCCAAGTTTATTCTTCACATATCAAGCTGAGAATTATCAAAATTCACACTGCAGGTTATTTTTAAGAGCAAATATATGTAGGTCAGAAATAATCAAAGTAATTACTGCAAATTTACAAGTTAATGAATTGAGGATATGTATGTAAAATAAATCATGTAATTTCCCTCAAACTTATAAATATGTATTATTATTCTGCAGCCACTCAGCCTAGATATATACAACGGAAAAAAAAAATGATTATCAATGCCAGTCTATCAGTTAGGTTAGTGAAATCTACTTTAAAAACAAACCCACAAAGTAGCATAATTAATTTATTTTCAAATAAGTTTTTTGTCTCAATGAATATTGATCAACTACAGTAATTACTATATGAATATTATTTGAGGAGAAAAGACATCTTATCTTAGTGAAAGTTGAAAATTAAACATATGTGGGATATCAGAAATTCTGAAAATGAGAAGAACAAAATGTGTTTAAAACTCCTGGAGTTGTAAATCTTTCTTTGTGATGATCCAGTTCTTAATATGTTGTTACCAGTAGAATTCAAAGCAAGATGCCCTGTATAAACATTAAAAATATATCCTGCTGTATCTTCTGCTTCTAGACTAGATCACACGTACTTATTTTCCTTGAGCTGTCTATGGAAATTTCTTTAACTGAGCACAATTCAATGTTTGGCAATTTATTCAGTTTCCTAGAATGCAGTGGTTAAAATTAGTACTTCAACTATTTAAGCTTGAATGTCAACTCAAGGACTTACTGTCTATGTGACCACACACTACCTCACAGCAGACATTCCTTGTTTAACAATTAGGTTTCTAAGTGGTTTGATCACTAAATAAAGAATAGTGAGTAGAATCTACAATATACAGAATAAAGCATTGGTCAAAGAGTTTGCCTTTATTTGTATCAGTCTTAAATGCTTCACTCTAACCTAAAGCAACATAAAGCTACAGTCCTATGCTATACAACTGGAAAATGACAGTATTGTACAGACATGGTATACTATAGGAGAAAAAGACTTTATAAAAGACAATACCTATTAATGAGTGTTCCCACAAGTTCTACGAAATGTATTCCAAGAAATAACCCATTTTTACAACAGAATAAGACATTAAAATTTAATTACACATGCCCTTAAATTAAATAGCAGATGTAAACATTACATTACTTAAATACTACCCAGTGATTTGTCTGGAATTTCCAAATACTGGATTATTCACTCATTATTTTATGTAAATACTTTAGCACAAGACTTTTAAGAACAAGATGGCAATGGAAAATAATAATTTGATATGAAAGTTGACATTGACATTCATCTATTTTGTAACAATACTAATCTCAATAATAAAATTTTAAAAGGGCAAAATATTTTCTTTATTAAAAAATAAATCAGTTTATACAGACCCACATGCACCCTAACACAAATGGAGATATTTTTAATTCACTTTAATGATTCACTCATGAGCATATAAACAACATTTCTTTTCATCCACATGGATTATCATAAAACAAAAATTAAAACCATCATGTAGGTTTATACATTTTGAAATTTTTGGAAAAAAGAAGACACAAGACATGCCATGTGCAGGTACAAATTCTCGATGATGGATGTGTTCATAATATATTCATAAAATGCAGCAATAAATTCAACTTACTATAAAAGGTATAAAATTTTAAAAGTAATTTTAAAATCAAAATATTGGATCTATTTTCTTTAAATTTTATGATAATTTTATTTAGTATTTCTTTAGTGCTAATGTTTCTTTACACATTCCTATTATCAAATGTACTTATCCAGAATAAATCATTTTTATTTAATTTATAATGATTAGTTTTATATTAGTTAGGCTAAAATATCATTTATTTAATCAAACATTTATTTAGTTATTAATTTGAGGCTATTTTCTAGATGTGGTTAGGATAGAGTCAACTTATTTTAAGTAAAGGAAACTACTGTCAGTAATATGACTCAATCTCACGTAATTTAGATATCTTGAGTAAAACTTAGACTTCCCAAAAAGAAATTCAAATAGTGTCAAAACATCAGAGCTTCTATGTTTCAGCCTCTACTCAAGATCTCATATTTGCCAATCCCCATAATTCTACCAGCTAATTTGTTGATTTTGTTCTGTTTTGTTTCAGTCTTTGAGACAGGGTATTGTTGTAGTGATTAGATTGGCCTGCAATTCACTATCTCCCTGCCTCCACCTCCCTCCCAAGTGGGGGAATTTCTAAAGCGGGCCAACATGCCAGGTTTAAATTAATTGGTTCTTAATAAACATACATAAGAATGAACACACATGCACTGGTTTTCTATGTCTGCAGAACTCTATGACTGACCTGATATTGATGGATACTATCTTAGCACAAAATTTGTTCAGCACAACTTTTTTTTAAAACTTCAAATATATTACTACACAAAAAAACCTGATTTATAATTTATTGTTTGACATCCACAGTAATTTCTTATTGAAGATCAAGTTGTGTTAGAAATTGGGAAATATGAATACATACATAACAACTAATTAAGGGATTGAATAGAAAATAAACAAATGAAATTCAGCAGATATTATGGCTGAATGATTTATTCCAGTGGTTCTTGATGATGTTAGAAGACACCTGGGCTTCATGGAACTGAGGTTTCATACACCACTGAGGAGGAACAGCTGTGAGCCCTCCAATAAAGCTTCTACTCTCCACACACAGCTTCCAGTTTGCAGCCAGCCTTTCCACCTGTACTGCATTATCAGGTCTCTACATAAATTTTCAATTAGCATAGGATCTCCTGGATAAAGTTTGTAAAATATTGCCAGGAAGTGGCAGTTGGTGCAGGCAAAGGACACACAGACAAAAGAAGCAAGAGGGTGAAGATGACTTAACTGCTTTTCTTCTTGAATTTTAGACATTTTTGGGGAGCAAAAGAAACATTTTTATTTTAAATAGAAAAGTTGCCATAATCAGAAGCTCCTTTATAGTGCTTTTGTAATATGATGTAAGCTCAGAGATAATTATCAAAATTTATTTTATAAAAAGAAAAGCATGACCATATTAATAATAAATCAACATAAATGAGCATAGAATTATTGTTTACTCCCTTATTGTTACAATAAAAATCTGAAGGCACCTGTTTGCATCATATCCTTTGCAGGATTCTGCTTCCAGGTTAAGATTCTATCAGATTTTTTCACAATAATGAAATCTGCTTGGGGATTTATAATTTCATTTCAAGTCTTCCTGTAGAGTGACGCTTGGTAGACAGACTTCACCTAGGAGATGGCTTCTCCATATTAAATGCAAAGGAATATGACATATAGGTCTTTCACTAATACATGTATAGTTCATCTTTTCATTTGTAAAGTTTTATGTTTATTTTTCATAATTCAGCATTTGATTTAATATTAAGGCTCTTTATAAAATTTGAACTCAAGAATACAGCAGGCTTAATTTGAAGTAGTCTTTATTCAAACATCACCACAAGAATGCCACTAGGCATGACTTTTTCATACACTCAAGACTTAAGATTCTAAATAATTTAATGAAACCTTACATTCCCAGAGAATGGAGAAATTTCCCGAGGCTAAGGCAGCTAAAGTTGCCTGGCATTTGTGCTATTTTTGGAGGTAATAAGCAATTCCCTACTTGTTCAGTGTCACAGACCTGGTGTTTACACCATATTATAAAACCCAATGACAGACAGCACAGCTCCAGCTGGCAATGTGACCTTTCTTTCCCTTAGTGATTCAATACAAAGCAAGCACTTTCTTTTCACTCTTTCTGCTCTTTCCCTTTCCTAGATTCTGCCTCAGATTTTATACAGTTAATAAACTAAATGAGATTATATATATGACACTAAAATGCATATCAAGGCTACTTATAAGATTATGTGGCTGCCTAAAAGATGAGATACATCTCCTTGTACCTGAATTGTATTAATTTAATTAGGATGAAGTGAGGAAATGTAGACTGTAACAATAGCTGTGTCTGAATTTGCATTTGTTTCAAAACACTAACTAGCTTGAAGAAAGCAAAATAATTTGACTTCTCTGAGATTCTGTTCCCTCATCTGTAAACTGAGGATAACCAAATTCACATTAGATTATATTTTTATTACTGTGATAAATTTTTGACATCCACAGGTACTCAGCAAATTTTAGTTGTAATAATAACCATATGAACAATTTTCAACAAAAACAGTATTAATGAAAGCTTTGATTCTGATAAGTGCAATATTCACTAAGAGACTTCACAGCCTAAATGGCTTGATTTTGACACATGCGCCTGTTGTGAGATAAGGAGGGGACAATATTGAGATTAATGGAAATATAACAAAATGGAAATCTAGTTTTTGAGGACTGATTGGCTCGTGTGGCAACCTATTTTTATCTTTTCCAAGAGGGCTGATTTATGCCAATACCTGCATTCCTTGGCTCCTAGTCATAAGCGGGAAACAAAGAGAATAGTATTGTTACTGATCTCATTTTTAAAAAATTAACTATTTAAAAAGGGGAAAATTTTGAAAAATAGTTCAGATTAATAATAAAATAAAATTCACTGTTTCGCCATACAATATAAAACAGCAAGATAATCAGTTCTAGCACCAAACATCCCATACTTGAATTTTATGTCTGCAGTATTTATATCCCTTCTCTTATTAGAGCAATTACACTGAAAAAAACAAACTTGACAAATACAAAAAGTGCCAGAGCTTATGCAGATGATGAATAGGACAATATTTCTACTAATGTTAAATGTATTCCTAATTTTACATTCTTGTTGGATGTCATGTTTTAACATTTTGTAATATTGCTGCAGGAATTATTTTCACCCAGTTTTACCCATAGCATCAATGCTAAAAAACACTTTGTGGAACAGCAGGACACACTATTCCAGGACAGACTCAGAATCCATTACAAACAATTTAAGCTGGAAAAAAGTAGAAATAAAACCTTAAATTCTGATTGATTCTTTCCTAGAGCTTGTGGACTTCAGAGAAATGCAGCTCAAGTATTTGTCTGCATCCTGTTTTTAAAACCTTTAGTGCTCAGCGGCTTCTCTGCTCTCTTCCCTGCCCAGAATGGAGTGATGAGGTATTATCCTGATGGATTATAAGCAACCTTGACTTTTCAACTGAGAACAAATCAACAGTGAGGTAAAAATGTTCACAGAATATTTTTCGCTCTGACATAAATACAATGATTTTTTTTACATCTCTCATTTTTATATACCAGATATTTTTAAATAATGAAGATGAACTCAAAAGTAGCATTACATCTATAAACATTTCAGTCTAAGAGTAACATATCCTTGGATTTTATTAGTGATCTAGGTTAAGGACATTAAAAGGATAAGTCAAAAAGTGGTTAAAATAATTTAAGCTTAGTTCATGTTAATGGCATATAATGTTTACATTCCTTAAGGCTGTTAGATCTTTCACCTGGCTATGAAAAGGGGGAAGAGGAAATTATAGGATAGAGGGGGAAGAGAAGAGGATGAAAAGGAAACGACATGCATTACGTACATGACTTCACTCTCCAAATGATTATAAAATACTGTACTGTAAACATATTTTAATAAAAAATTTACAAAAATAGTCTATCCCTATGGAATATGTTAATCTTAAGTGAGATAAAGAAAAATAACTCAATAATTATACATTGAGTTTCTTCCAAGTAGAAGGCATTGATAGGTACAATTTTTAAGAGATATTATGCTTCATAGGTCTTTAGTAGCTGAAAGTTTCTAATTTAGTAATTATTCGTTCACAATAACTTTTACTTTTATTATTTTTACTTTTTCTGGAAAGGATACAAAACAAAATATTAAAAGAATACAAAGTTACAGTGAGGAAGAATAGACAAAAGTTATTAATTCCACAGTGTGATAAACTTAGGTACTGACTATGCACTATATTCTTGAAAAATATTCAGAGAGGGTGGGAACTGTTTTGAACCCCAAAAATTCTGAATCTGTGATGTCACACACACACACACACACACACACACACATGAAAATCTGCCTTAGGGCGGGGGATTTAGCTCAGTGGTTCCAGCGCCTGTCTTGCAAGCGCAAGGACCCGGGTTCGATCCGGGGTAATCACATACCTATACTGGGTGTGGAGACTCACGCCCAGCAGCAACCAGTACCACATACCACAGTGCCGGGCGTGGTGGCTCAGGCCTGTAATCCCAGCACTCGGGAGGCAGAGGCAGGAGGATTGCTGTGATGGGTTTGAGGCTGAGCTCAGGGCCAGCCTGAACTACAAAGCGAGACCCTGTCTCAAACAAACCTAAAAAAAAAAAAAAGAAAAGAAAAGAAAATCTGCCTTAGATTTCACACATGTCTTTCTACAGGTCACCTGTACACTTACTGGGTCTTGAGAACAAAGGCAGAAAGCTGAGGACAGTTTATCTGCTTATTTTCTCACAAGCTGGTGTGTGTGTGTGTGTGTGTGTGTGTGTGTGTGTGTGTGTGTGTGTGTGCAGAAGATAAAGATTATGCAATGAACATACACTTGGAAACACATGATGAATATACAAAATTATTAGTCAACTTAAAAATAAAGAAAAAATAGTCATTTTCTATAAGGGCAACTTCACCATATCCTAGGGGAAGTTAGTTATCTTAAAATTAAGTCTGCTAAATGATACTTTATTATAAATATTAAAACACAGAAATCTAAATTCAACTCAACCAGTAATGTAAAAAACAACTTTCAATCCAAACACCTGGAGACCACATTATCTACTTTGCACATATCCCCAGCTAAATGTCTTTCACACAGAAGAGTTTATTAGGAGCATACAACAAAGGCTGTTTGCCAGTCAAGCAAAATCATTCAGAAACTGTGGGAAATACCCAGAGTCTCTATTGTTTTCTCCTGAGCTCTATAGAAAAGAGTTCTGTGGGTTATTAACCCAACTCCACTCTCCCAAATCACTCCTTCTCTCATAGGCAATACCATAAGGTCAACTTCGGGGCTGTTCTTGAGAAATACATCAGTATATTATAATTCATATGACACTGTGAAAAAGACAAATTGCTCTTAATGAAAGTACAGTGAGTTGGCTTTATTTCTAATTGATTTAGTAGCTGCTATATAATTTTAAAAGGAGGGAAGAAAAAAGAAGCAAAACATAGTCACTTTATCTGAATCTTAAAATTCAAACAATATTTATACTTGTGATCAGAGTTCATCATTTTAAAAGAGAATAAAGCAGAGAAAAAACTTTGATAGAATATTGAACACTCCAGGGTGTTAAAATTACATGGAACTAAAGGTTTAGGCAGAATTTTACATGAAAAAGAAACCGCAATTCACCATATCACCATTCAGCTTCCCCTCAAACTGAAAGAACACTTGTTAAAAACAGAAGACTTATAAAAGCTTACTTACATCCTAATTTAACAAAGTTTTCTAAATATATTATAATGCAGTGATTTAAGACAAATATATGTTACAAATGAAAAGAAAAAGTATATACATACTCTATGAGCACATACATGAAATATGCTACAGAATTAATTATTATTCATATTTATTAAAATGCACAAGAAATTGACAACTCAAAATTAACATGAATAAATGGATATGAAGAGAATAAAAGAATTGTTGGTATGGTTCAATCACTAAAGTAGACCAAGTACAGTGGTCATGTTTTACATAATATTCAGTATAGTATGAATGCATATATGCCCAAATTTTCTGATGCATTAAAACAGTGATATACTTCTATCATAATTAGACATCTTAATATTTATTTTTCTTGATATATTACATATCACAGAAAATTTAAGATATAGAGCAGGTATTTTTGAGTGGCCAATAGATACTTAAAGAAATATTTTTTTAATTCAAATATTTATTGGTACACACACACACATATATAAATATATATATATATATATATATATATATATATATATATTTATGATAGCACTCAACATTGAGATTTTTGTACCAGTATATGACACGATTTCTCATTTTTTCCCATTTCTTTACCCATCCTACAACCTCCACCCCCAATATACTTGTTTTGTTTTTTTTAATTACCATCACATTAGGTTTCCTTTCATTATCTACCCCTACACCCCATTTCTCTTTGTATATCTGTATTTCACAATATCTATCATAAATTCTAGAACTCATTTACATCTTCATTTTCTCATACCACGGAAAAGATATGATATTTACATATCTATGACCTATTTATTTCACTTATGAATATGTCCTGAAGGTACATCTATTTGAGTATATATGACTCAATCATCATTTTTTATGCCCAAGTAATACTATATTCTATGAAAGAATTACATCTTCTTTATCCAGTCTCCAGTTGATGGACATTTTTATTTTTGTTTCCAAGATTTAGCTATCATAAACTGAGCTGCTGTCACATGGATGCATACATGTCGCTGTGATATGAATTTTTTAATTCTTTTGTATATATACCTAGCAGGGGAATAGTAGGATCAAATAGGACCTCTAATCCTAAAGTTTTGAGGAATCTCTACACTAATTTTCCCGGTGGTGGTACAAATCTACACTCCCACTAACAGTGGAGAAGTGTTCCATTTTTTTCCAACGGCCTTGTCAACATTTGTATCTGACTAATCCTGAGTTGAAATAAGTATTTTGTGCTGATGTTATGTCTTTGACAGAAGAGAATTTACCACCAGAGTAGGATAAATATCAAAACATTATGAAGATATAAAGTATTTAAAGCTATTAGCGATTACATACATCAGTCCTCTCCTGGGACATGATGTTATGATTGTTAAGACACACACATTTACACATATGTGTGTATGCATATATGTACACACAAATACTATTTTATTCATTATATTTTAAATATTTCTCAATCTCTTACCACAGAAAAAATAGACAATTCTATGAGCAGTTTGGAGGCTAATATATAAACTTAAGGGTGACAAATACGGTGACCCCAACATAAATTCATTCTGTACTATAGAAATTTCACAAAACAAATTACCTGATCACAAGCTAACAATAGCAGAAATTAAAAACAAAAAACAAATTTTAAAATCTGAACCCCTGAGAAATTTATTTAAAACTTTTTATGCTAAATTAGTCACAGTCTAAAAATTATGAAAATATTGTAATAAACTCTCCAAGTGTAGTGAATATTACTTCTAACAAAGCATTTTGTTTCTTTCTTCTCATTTCTTATGAATTTGGTGACATCTCTCATATATCCCTGTAATATAATCAGATTATTATTACTGTAACAAAGAGCAGTGTCTTAGATTAATTTACAATGAGCACATTTTATTTTCCCGTCATTTATTCCTGATCAGATGCTCTTCTGAAAGCTATATCTAGGCTTGGCTGGGTCAAGTATGCCACATGTATGTCTCCTAGCACACAGAGAGAGTAACAGAGGTGCGAGCACACCTGCCTCCAAGTGTAGAAACTGGCTTAACGCCATTTGGAGTTCAGCCCTGCCCACTTGGTCATGACTCCTTCCTCAGTCAAAATCATGCAACCAATCCAAAGGGGCCCGTACAACCAACCGTCTCTCTGTATGCTTCAACCAACCCGCGACCAAACCCCGTGGTTACTTCCCTTCTCGTGTGTTTTATAAGTGTGCATATTGCCTAATAAAAGTGGAAGTGTTCTCTGAAACCCTCCCCAGCAGTCTGCCGTGTGACTTCACAACTCACCCTCCCAGTCTGAGTTCCCACATCCCAAAGACAAAAGACAAAAGACAACAGACAACTACACTCTTCTTTATGTACATTAATGTTTCCAGAATAATTAATTTGTATGCTGAATGTAACATTTCTTGCATCACAAGCTTGCTGGGGGAAAATACTCTCAGTTTTTGCTTACCTGAAAAAAACCTTTGTTTTTCCCTTTGGAGAAAAATATCTCTTTTTAGTACTTTAATTTTTCACACCAACTTCTTGTCATGTGATTTCTTAGAAAAAGTTTGCTGAAGATTTCACATGTATCTTTCAACAGGTCATCTATATGTCTACTGGGTCTCAAACAGAGATAAAATACCAAGGACAAGTTATCTGCTTATTTCCTGATAAGCTAGCATCACTTGCTTATTAATATTTCATCATATATTTATTAAAGACCTACTTCTCATCTGTCACATTTTTATATGGAGCTAATTAAAACAAAGTTGATTGTTCAATTCAGATAATTTCTATTTCCAGCTTATTGCTCTGAAATCCATAGACTTTCAACCCCACTGTTTTCTGTTAGCATACTGCTTGGAAGATTACACATTAAGCAAAAGAAGTGTTTAAGAGCCAGAGAGTCCGGGGTAACATCACTCAGCCACTTACTCAGCTCACTGTATGAAAATTATTGCACCTTCTACTGTTTCCTCTTCCATAAATGAGTGTGCTGATAAGAGCCATGATGGGGTTCTTGGAGGAATTAAATCAATCAACAAAGTCACAAACACTACAACAGCATTGGTCTATGCAAAAAAACTATTTGAATGAGTTTTCTATTTTAGAAATAATTATGGTTTACTATCTCAAATTTAGTTTTTGCATACCTTTCACTTTCCTCATAAGAGTTTAATTGGGAGGGGAAAAAAAAGTTTCATAGCAAATATGAATACTACCTCTCTTAATATTTTCATTACACTTGCAGTAAAAATCAGAGAACCTAAAATACATTTTAAGTAAAATATTCATTATTCCTAACACTCAAAGTATTCATTTAGTGAATTTAAGCTCTGTAGTGATAATGTGTTTTACTAAAAGAATATGAATGTATTCCAAAATATCATGAAAAGATACCAATTATGTTATTGCATCATCTTTTTCCCTACTCAAGAGATTAAAATGTTCTCAGGCAGTTCACATGTTCATATATTGAAAAGTCATAGAGTAGAAGCAAGAAAAAACAAGGAGTGGATATAAAGCACCCATCACAGGGACTATAAATACTCCTTTAGCTCTGAAAGCTCTGTTTGGGGTTTAGTCTCTTTTTGGCTTCCCATGATTGCTTCCGTACCATTAGTAGTGAGTCTATTCATATAAAAATAAAAAGTAGCACTTAAAAATGCTCTTTGGCACTTCAAAAGGCCATATATTAGAGAGCTAATTGGTATAGCTTTTACAACTTTCACATTGATTTTTTTCCATTGATTTTTTTTCCCCTCCTTTGAGCTGTCTTTTCATCCTGCTACTGCTAAGAATTCCACATTTCAGTTCTTGGGGAGTAGAGTACGTGGAAGGAAACAGAGTCAGCAAAAGTGACAAGCATCCAAAGACCTCTGTTCAGTTCTGCTATAGTATTTTCCTTTCACCTGTGGAACTAGTGTACTGGTACTAAACATTTGGAATATGTGGAAGTTTTTCCTTCATAGCCTTAGATATCTCAATACAAACGAGATATATTCAGTGTTGATGGCACTGAATTTCTATGTCTGAAGAAAAGCAGTCCTCTACCTTAAAAAAATTGAATTTAGGCATTTGCTTTGGAAAACTAATTTCTTTCATATATATATATATATATATATATCCATAAACTAAATATGAAATATATTTTAACATTCAGAAATTTTACCATCATGATCATCAATGAAAAACAAAAGTATCGCTTAGATGACTTCTTATGTTAATGTGGTTATTCCTAGTGAGTTACAATTGTCATAACATGGGATATACTTTAAGAATACACACTGAAGAAGTTACTGCACAAAACTTGAAGAATATATGTCAGAAATATTATTAGAAATACATAATTATTTCAGACATACAAAATTGCTAGCACTCTTCTTAATAGTGATTTTTAAAACCTCTCTCCTTTCCTTTAGTTCCACATCATCTTCCTTCCTCTTTTTTTTTTTGTTTGTTTGTTTGTTTTTGTTTTTCTCAATGATTTTTTAATTGAAATCTTTATTGGTGCATTACATATACCCATCATGATTGCACTCCATAATGGGGATTTGTACCAGTATAAGACACAACTTAATTCTCATTTTTTTCCATATCCCCACCCACCCTATCACCCCCCTATATACATAAAATTTGTTTCCTTTCTTTTTTGTTACAATCTAATTATATCCAGTAAAATAGTTTTTTTGTACTAATGTAGGTTTGAAAAATGAGAGGGCCCTTAGACATAAGGAACATAGATTCTCCAAAGAGATGTTTAGAAGGAAATCAACAGACTGATTACAGTGAGAAAACAAGATTGATGTACCAAAGAGAGCTCTCAGTCTGAAGCAAGGAGTGTGTGATGGGAGAGCTTCCATCTTCTAGGAAGAGAAACCCTTGAGGAAAGCTCACAGGTAAAGTGTTGTGCATTCTGTTGGGGGCATGGCCTGGAGACAGCTAAGTGAAGATGTCACAGAGCTGGCTGGTTGAGTGCCAAACCCAGGAGGAAGAGCAGTGCCACAATATCACCCCTAAGCTTTCAGCATAGCTTTGCTTACAGCCCTCCAATGGAAGAAGTCATTGCCAAAGGAAACTGAGAAGGAAAAGATAAGTGTTTTGAACAGGTATAGGAGAGAGACTTTAATGAAGGATAGAAAGGGCCACTATGAGCATGAGATATGGTACACATCAAAGTGGGAGCTTTTATAATGAAAGACTGCAGAATGTGAGAAGTGAGTTGTCCTGTCACTATCCCTTTCTGAGCTTTCACACATCCCCATTTGTACTTTACAGATGCCCAGGTCTGCCTCATTCACTTCAGTGCTCAGCATTTTTGGTCCACGTCTGCAGTCTCTCACAGATGCATCTCATCCTAAAGACATATTCACATGCTTAAGGAAAAAGAAACACTGTGGACTTCACTAGGTTTATCATGCATCTACGTTTTTTAAAGTAATAATATTCCATATTTTAAAATGTGATAGTTTCCTTCTCCATCTCTTTAATCTTCAAGACTGATACCAAGGCAGCATAATCAATCAGTCTGGCTATTCTAAATAATATTCATTTGCTGATATTTTTGTGTTCATGAAATTCAGAAAGCATTTCTGAAGATACTTTTTGTATAGGTGATCATTTACCTCTGTTCAAAATTATCATATAATCTTTCCAGATTTCATATTTCTAATATGTTTATATCACATTTTTAGTTGAAACAAGTTCATGTGTACATTTTTACTATTATGTAAATAATTCACGCTAAATAATTTTCTGTATTCATATTCTTGCTTTGCATAAAAATTTCTGTTATTATTTCCTGTAGTTTATAATAGCTATACCTATTGTTCTTATTTCCTCTTTCAGAAGCTCACTGCTCTCAGAAAATATAAAAATATTTCTTGTGTTACATTCTTCACACAACAATTGCATTTTTCAGTTACTGTAAATATGTTTATAAATAGTGAATAAATATTTGTGTTTTTTGTTTAATTCTTTTTTGTGTAAAGTCTCTAACAGATCTGTCAAACTTCAACAATGACTGTATTTTCAAAATCTGTCCTTCACAAGGTAACATATCTTCCTATCTCACAAGATAAATTCTCAGTCTTTATCCTTGGACCATCTGCTTCTAACCGGGCTGTTTCCCACTAAGGCCTGTGGGCAGTCTTTGCTGTGGGATTTCCTGTCTTTTTCTCCCTCAGTGAAATGTGAGTTGGATATTCTGTTTCTCTTTCTTCCCAAATAGTGATACTGAATATTTCAAGACTCCAGAGTGTGCCTTTAAGATTATGGTGGGGGAAAGTATTCACAATCTAGAAGTCTAAAGTCTCACCAATCATCTGTGAGCATAGAACAAAGACCATTGTTGAAAAGCAAAGATAAATCAATTAGTTTGCCAACACAAAATATGGATCAGTGGAATGGATTAAGCCAACAGAAAAGTCTCTTGCTTATTTGATAATTATACTTCTCTAATTCTTATTAGTTAAAGAGAAGATGATTTAAAAATTTAAGACTTGTTTTTCATGCTCTTTTCTGCTATTTTCCTTTATCTTTCATTTTTATTGTCATATTGAATGGATTTATTTTTTAAAGTATATTTTGTTGTTGCTGCTGCTGCTCTATTAGGGATTGCACTCAGCACCTTGTGCTTGCCAAGTTGAATTTAACGGTTCAGCCTTATGCAGAAAATGTATCATTTAAAATTTATTATAATTCTCTTTTTCTCTGATTTCTTTGATTCCCACTTTTCAGAATATAGTATGTTTATCTGAATTCATTAAACATTTTTAAACATTATGACTTCCTTAAAATATATTCCCCATCCTGCAAACCTTGATTGCGTTTGTGTCTTTCATTATGTAATTGTTTTCAAAAATACAGATGATGCTTGGCTAGATGGAAATGAACCTAAAGAAACAATCTGAAGTTGTCTAATGACCAGCTTAATAGACTAGTCATTCCTATATTTAGAGAAGGAAGTCTTTTCTTGAAGGAATCAAGGAATAATGCTTCAGACTCAGGGAACCCAGGGTAACAGGGACTACCAGAACTTTCTCTGAATCTGTCTGATGTTTGAAGTTCACCGTTTCCTAATTGTGTATGACATCTTCAGTAAAGAACCTACTGGTTCTGACTATTAAGACCTTCTTCAGCCACTGGTCACTCTGCATTATTAGTCAGTTCCTTCTCCTCTGACTTCTACCTGTAATCCTGCAATGCCCTTACACTGTTACCTGTAATCTCACTTTTTCCTGTATTTTGGAGTTGTTTTGGTAGCAAGAAGAGGTAAATGGACATTGTTAATGCCACCACACTGCATCCTCAATGTTTAGGATACTCTATAAATAATAAAAGGCAACCAGTAAACAATTAAAAAATTAATAGGACTCATTGTGATTTAAATAAAATACTTTTTTTCCTGAAAAAGTACCCTCCATGGTTATAACTGTTATAATTATATCATATGTCAATTTTATTGTTCAATAATTTTCTAACCTCTAGAAATTAGAGCAATGAACATTTTTATTAAAAATATTACAATGCATCTATCTTGTAGGACATTCAGTGACTCACAACAAGGTCTTCTCCCATTCTACACAGAGTGCTAATGGAAAGTAATTTTGAACATCAATTTAATCCCTTCTACAAATGAACTGGAATGGAAAAACTTTTAAATGCATCCAAAATAGAATGATAACTATACTAAAAATTTTTGTAATAGTGACATGTTGTAAAACAAATAAAATTATTATGTCATGCAGTTACATTATTTTGAATTGGAAGAGTTCTAATTACTGTTGTACAGGTGAGAAAAAAAGTCAAGCCCAAAGACATTTCAGATGTATGTCTACAGTGTACAGGTAATCACTCTCATATACACATATGTGAGATAGGGAGAAGAGAGAGAGAGAGAGAAAGAGAGAGAGAGAGAGAGAGAGACACAGAGAGAGAGACTGTTCCAGTCTTATTTTAGAAAAAAAACCCCACGTGCTTCAAATCTATGCTTAGATCTTTTGACTTACTTGTCCGTATTTGAAAACATATTCACTTCCTATTTTTGCCCTCTACTTGCATTAAAATGCATAAATGTGGGCTTATGTAGATTTTGTTCTCATCACACCTTCACAGGGTTGGTTCCTATCACAGTGGCTCCTTTCATTGCATGGTATTTTTCAGGTCATACTGCCAGGGTCACTGATGCCGTGATGGCCTCACTTTTCTTTTCTATCTTATCTAATTCCAGTGAAGTATGAGTTTACTGTCTTAATATTCAATCTGTCCTATTTTTTATAAGTGAAATATTTCCTAGTAGACACAATAAACATAATTATTTTTTCTGTGTCTTCTAAAGAAATGTTCCATCTTTAGAAAAGTATAATATTTCATATGGTAAATAAGAAAAATTTCTGGTCAGAGTGAGAAAAATTTCACTATATTTATATTGTTATATCTAGTTTTATGTCCCAAGGAAAGGCTGGTTAAGGGAAATAAAGGTATGAATTATTCATGTTAATTTTTCAGGTTTCAGCAAGATTTAGACAAAAGCTATTATACTGATATTGTAGTCTTGCTAATCATCTTAAAACTTATCTCCAAGAGAAGAAAAACAAAATACCTTTGCAAATTAAATTCATCATCTAATCTCAGAGCAAATCAGTTAATCTCTGTCCTTCCATAACTGCTTAATGAATAGGTGAACACAACAGTTTACATCAGAGTTTGAAAATAATACATTTAATTCTACCAAAATATTTAGAAACTCTTACATCTAATATATAAGGTAGTTATCATGCCTAATGTTAACTAGAAACATGTTAATTTAAAAGATAAGCAGTAATATTGCAACTTGATTTGAGAGTCAACTAATTGAAATGAAATTATTGCATAAGAATTTGTACTTTAATGCATTTTTGTGGTAGGCCAAATTATATAAGTGAAATATATCATATATTTAATTAATATTTCAAAGACAGTGTTTGAAAGATTAATTTTAACTTTCAGAAAATTATTTAAAATATTACTCGTGGCTTCAACAACAGCTGTTTATTCACTATTAAAAAGCAAGTAAAGAACACAGAAATTACCTTTGATCTCAGCTAAAACGTGGTTCTTAAATACTGAGAGTTCAACTTAGAGCCTTTGCACTGAGCTCCACCCCCACGACTTTATTTGGGAACAGCCTTCCACTAAGTCACTGACTTACTCAGGCTGGCATGTATTATCCAAACCACCCCACACTTTGATATATTGATGTTATTCAAACTTATACCCATTTATACCTCTCTCTCCTAAAGAAGGCAAAAAAAGTATCAAATAAGTATGTTGCTATCATGGACTTTATTTTCAAGGCCTATTTTATACAGTCATCTATACTTTGTTTTAGTGAAAGACAAAAATGTTTTCCTATAAAGTAAATGATTCTTAAAATATCTTTTCAATACTTTGTTGCTTAAATATCACAGAATTTAGCAATCTTTGGAGATACATTCAAAGTATTGTTTTTCTTATAGGAAAACAGCATCTTTATTGGAAATAACTTTAATCCATTCATAAAATGATTCCCTGAAGAATTCAAAATAGGAAGTGTTTTTTAATGTTGTTCTTAATTTTTAAGATTGTTCAAAGAGTGGTAAATAATTGAAATAAATCAAGTTATATTACGGTAAATATTTACTCAGATCAGTAACAAAGTCAATTTAGTTATAGCTTTTCTAAATAAAGGGTACTTCATTGAATTTAAGGTAGAAATAAATTCAGTAAAATTTTTATTTCATGAAAATTATACCAAGAATTAAACAGAATGAAACGTGGAAACCTACATTTTTATCCTAATGCTTTGAGCTATTATATTCTTATCTGCATTTTGTAAAAAGAATTAGCCTACATTTCCACCAGGAAACAAACATGGAGAGCAAACAGAAATTTTTTTGGACCTGGAGATAATTCTCTAGCTTCATCTCATTTTATACAGAGAAGATTCCTGGAATGTTCAATAAGCACATTATTTGGCAACAATGCTGCCCAAATGATTTATTTCCTTGGAGAAAAGTTTCACTTTGTATAACAGAAAACCTGAAAAGAATCATCCTCTTTAGTGGAAAATGTACACAGAAAGTGTTTGGAAGGGCAGGGAGTCTTTGGTTATGCTCTGTGGAGTAGAAATTGCTTTTCACTTAAAAAATAGATCTTTCTCAGGGAGCTGTGTTCATCTTTCAGCTGAATAAAACAGCTTGAATTTCTGATGAGCATCCTTTAGAGCACATTTCTCTTCTGTTGACACTGAGATTCATGGGAATACTTGCCATTAACACAAATGGGAGCTAAATGTATCAATTGCTTCATGTGAAGATTAAAATGCTCCTCTTCATTTGAACCCAATACATTATTGGTAATTACATTATGTGTCAATAATAATTACTCTTATTCCATTTAACACTGCTGCTTAGAAACAGACATCTTACTGCACCACAAGGGCTATAAAAGTCAGCATGAATGTCATAGATATTTCCTTCCAGAGCTTTGTGGGGCTTAACCTAATGACAGGGAGATTTATTAAAATCATTTTTGTTGATATTACTTGCATCTATCGCCAGCAGATATAAAACATAATAAAATATTTATTACTTCTGTATAAGATGACATGTTTACAAGCTTCATATTTTTCTTCAGATATAAATTCATTTAATGTGTACCAAAATTATTTAGACATCCAAAGAATAGTTTAATGGATATTGCTAAATAAAATTTAAGTATGACTAAAATAACAGTGATCTGAGAATTTATCCTATTTTTGTGTTTTAAACAGGTTATGACACTTAATAATACAAGGTAATGATCATTTAATCATTTATAATAAATTGTCTTAAAATAATAAATTATATACCAACTTCCTCGACATATATCCTATATCGATATCATTTTCTAATGTGTTTTTATGCATATCTTCTTATTATGTCATTTTAAAAAGTATAATTTATGATGCCTTACCTTATTAAATTTATAATATCATTCATCTTGACAAATAATTGCATTGTGTACCATTAAGGGAAAATTTGCTGTCTGTAAGTGATCACAAAATGCTATCTCATCACTTGTTCTGTACTAATGGAACACAAATGTAGATTTACTTGCACATTTTACTATCTATAGAACCAGAGCTTATATAATGATATCTAAGTGAATTTATTAATTATTTTCTAATATAATTTGCAATGAAATTAAAACTTCAAAATTAGTTTTTCACACAGAACCATTGCAGATTTTTCTTCTATTTAAAAAGTCTACTTTGTGCTATTGAGAACAATAATGACACCGTTTTTTTCCTAAATGAATGTTCCACTATGATATCCCTTTGATGAGACAATTTGGAATTTCTGGAGTCTATTGAAATTCTCAATTTCTTCTTTAAGACACAGCTGTGGAAGGCTTGATACACCCTGGAAAAGAATTACTGTTTATTTTCAAGAAGCCTCTCTTTCTATGATCGTTTCTGTGGCCCCAACTCTCCCTCCAGCCAGTGTGCTTTATTTCAGGCTTGTTTTTATTTTTATTTTACTGAAATCTTTATTGGTACATTACATATATATATATATCATGATTACACTCAACAATAAGAATTTGTACCAGTATATGACACAACTTAATTCTCATTTTTCCCATAGCCCTACCCCACCTAACACCCTCAACTCCTATATACATAAACTATGATTTCTTTCTTTTTTATTATAATCTCATTATTTCCCCCCTTAATCCCATTACACTTTGAGGATTTTCTATTTCACAATGTATAACATACATTCTAGAACTCATTTACATGTATCTTTTCTCATACCAGAGAAGATATGTGATATTTAACATCTGTGACATATTTATTTCACTTATGAGGATATCCTCAAGATACATCCATCTAAGTATAAATGATTAAAATATCATTTTTAAGGCAGAGTAATACTCCATTCTGTGCAAGAACCAAATCTTTTTTATCTAGTCTCCAGCTGATAGACATTTGGGTTGTTTCCAAGGTATAACAATCACAAATTGAGCTGCTATAAAC
The DNA here is from genome assembly GCA_004026965.1 of Petromus typicus. NCBI lineage: Eukaryota > Metazoa > Chordata > Mammalia > Rodentia > Petromuridae > Petromus > Petromus typicus. The sequence goes on along the minus strand of PVIR01010710.1, from coordinate 13,313 downwards.
ATGAGTGCACATATGTCACTGTGAAATGACTCTTTTAATTATTTTGTGTATACATCTAGCAGAGCGATGGCCAGGTCAAATGGGACCTCCAATCCTAGCTTTTTGAGGAATCTCCAAACTGATATCCACAGGGGTTGTAGGAGTCTACAGTTCACCAACAGTGGAGAAGTGTTCCTTCTTCTCCTCAGCCTTGCCAGCATTTGTTGCTGGGTAATTCTGAGATAGCAGCCATTCTTTGTGGAGTGAGATGAAATTTTGTTGTTTTCATCTGCATCTCTCGAATGACTAGTGATGTTGAACATTTCTCCACATGCTTCTTAGCTGCTTTTATTTCTTTTTCTTAATAGTGTCTGTTCATTTCAGATGCCCATTTTTGAACTGCGTCTTTAAATTTGGGAGGATTGATTTTTTTAAGCCCTTTATATATTCTAGATAGTAACCCTTTGTCTGACAAGTGGCTGGTAAAGATTCTTTCCCTTGTTGTTGGTTGCCTTTTTGCTCTGCTGATGGTTTCTTTTGCTGTACAGAAACCTCTCAATAGGATGAGATTCCATTTATCAATTTCTTCTACCAGTTCTCATACTATGGGTGATTTGTTCATGAAATATTTCCCTAAACCAATCTTCAACAGTTTTACCTAAACGGTTTTGTATCAGGTTTAGTGTGTCTGTTTTAATATATAGGTCCCTAATCCACTTGGATTTTATTTTAGTATGCAGTGAAAGAGCTAGTTCTAGCTTTAGACTTTGGCAGCTTAGAGTCCAATTTTCCCAGCACCATTTGTTAAAGAGGATATCCTTCCTCCACTGAGGGTATTTGGTTCCTTTGTTGAAAATGAGATAGCTTAGTGTGTCTGGAGTTGTTTCTGGATCTACTAATCTACTCCACTGGTCCTTGGTCTATTACTTTGCCAGTGCCATATGGTTTTTATCACAGTGGCTTTGTAGTATAGTTTCAAATTGGGGATCATTATTACCCCCATCATGTTCTTATTATTTAGAATTGCTTTTGCTATTCTAGGCCTTTAGTGATTCCAGAAAATTTCTGAATTATTTTCTCTAGATCTATGAAATATGCTGGTGGGAGTTCAATTGGGATTGCACTGAATCTGTATAATAGTTGTGGGAATATAGCCATTTTGATGATATTGATTCTTCCAATCCTGTAACAAGAGATGTCTTTCCATTTTCTGATATCTTCTTTCTCCTTTTTTAGAGTGCGGTAATTTTCATGATACAGGTCTTTCATCTCCTTTGTTAGACTGATTCTTAGATATTTAATTGTTTTTTGGATTCTACTGTGAAGATTGATTCCCCAATTTCTTTCAGTGAATCTGTTGTTTGTGTATATAAAGGCTAATGATTTTTGAGCATTAACCTTATATCCAGCCACACTACTAAATTTGGCAATTAGGTCTAGCAGTCTCTTGGTTGAGTTTTTAGGCTCCTCTAATAGAGTATCATGCTATTAGAAATTAAAAGGGGGAGGCGCCTGGGATTTAGCTCAGTGGTTACAGTACCTGTCTTGCAAGCGCAAGGGCCCGGGTTTGATCCCCAATTAACCACATACCATACTGGGTGTGGAGACTCACGCCCTGCAGCAATCAGTACCACAAACCACAGTGCTGGTGTGGTGGCTCAAGCCTATAATCCCAGCACTCGGGAGGCAGAGGCAGGAGGGTTGCTATGATGAGAGTTGGAGGCTGAGCTCAGGGCCAGCCTGAACTACAAAGCGAGACCCTGTCTAAAACAGATAGGTACGTATCGCATCTTTTCTCTGGTATGAGAAAATGAAGATATAAATGAGTCCTAGCATTGTATGTTATATATTGTGAAATAGAAAATGCTCAATGTAAAATAAGGTGAAAGGGGACAATGTTGAGATTGTAACAGAAAGGAAACAAATTTTATGTATATGGGGGGATGGTAGGGTGGGTAGGGCTATGGGAAAAAATGAGAATTAAATTGTGTCTTATACTGGTACAAATCCCCATTATGGAGTGCAATCATGATGTGTATATTTAATGTACCAATAAAGATTTAAAAAATTAAAAGGGGGAAATCACCACTGACCCAGTGGAAATACAGAGAATAATAAAAATATACTTTGAAAATTGGTACTCCAATAAAATGGAAAATGTAGAAGAAATGGATAAATTCCTAGATACATACAAACTCCCAAAGTTGAATGAAGAGGATATAAAAATGTTAAACACCCCCAAAAAAAGCCCTGGGCCTGATGGTTTCACCACTGAATTCTACAAAACTTTTAGAGAAGAGTTAATACCACTACTCCTCAAACTTTTCAGTGAAATTGAAAGGGAAGCAGAACTTCCAAATACATTTCTGGAAACAACCCTTACCTTGATTCCAAAAGCAGAGAAAGACCCAACCAAGAAAGAGGATTACAGGCCAATCTCCCTAATGAACATTGATGCAAAAGTCCTCAATAAGATACTAGCAAATAGAATACAGGGAGTCATCAAGATCATACACCCTGACCAATTTGGATTCATCCCAGAGATGCAGGGATGGCTCAACATACATAAATCAATAAATGCAATACACTACATTAACAGATTCAAGGACAAAAAACATATAGTCATCTCAATAGATGCAGAAAAAGCATTTGACAGAATCAAAAGGGTTTTTATGATCAAAACCCCTCAGAAAGTTGGAATAGATGGGCTGTATCTCAAACTAATAAAAGCTATTTATGAGAAATCAACAGCCAGCATCACCCTAATTGGTCAAAAACTGAAACCTTTCCCACTAAGATCAGATATAAGACAAGGATGTCCACTTTCACCACTCCTGTTCAATATTGTCCTGGAAACTTTAGACACAGCAATGAGGCAACAGAAATAAATAAAGGGAGTAAAGATAGGAAATAAAGAAGTTAAACTGTCGTTATTTGCCAGCCATGTGTTTTTATTGTTTTTGCGTTGGTTTGTTTTTTCTCCTTCTCACCCCCAAATGCTGAAAGTGTAAGTTATAACTCATGTGCCCCTTCTTCAAAGGACCCCTTTAAGGTTTTTATTGAAACTATTCATTCCGCTCTCCCTCCAACCCTATTCCCCATCTCCCGAGAAAAGCAAGAGAATGAAAACCAGTCAAATTTGGCTCTCAACATACAGCATTAAGAGTAGGTAGAAAGGATGTAAACTCTATATGATGCTAAGGAAAATCATTATGAATTCCAGTTACAAATTAAATAATACAAACTCTGTAAAGTGTGCCCATATACCCTTGAACTATACAAAAATAATAATTACAATACCTATTGTATATACATTTTTGTTCTTAGTACTCCGGCATAAAAATATATGATGAGTTCAGCTAGTAAAGTCACTTATAAGCCACACTGATGGCCAAAGTAAGTATGTAGTGATATTGTGAATCTGTTGCTGAACTATGGTATTTTTGTGTGTTTTTTTTAAATCTTTATTGGTACATTAAATGTACACATCATGATTGCACTCCATAATGGAGATTTGTACCAGTATAAGACACAACTTAATTCTCATTTTTTCCCATAGCCCTACCCACCCTACCACCCACCCATATACATAAAATTTGTTTCCTTACTTTTTTGTTACTATCTCAACATTTTCCTCCTTCACCCTATTTTACATTGAGCATTTTCTATTTCACAATATATAACATACAATGCTAGGACTCATTTACATCTTTATTTTCTCATAGCAGAGAAAAGATGCAATATGTACCTATCTGTGCCCTATTTATTTCACTTATGAGGATATCCTCAAGGTATGTCCATTTAAGTAGAAATTATTCAAACTTATCATTTTTAATGACAGAGTAATATTCCACTGTGTAGAAGAACCACAGCTTTTTTATCCAGTCTCCAGATGATGGATATTTGAGTTGTTTCCAAGGTGTAGCAATCACAAATTGGGCTGCTATAAACATGGGTGCACATATGTCACTGTGATGTGAGTCTTTTAATTCTTTTCATAGGTCACTGTGATATGAGTGTATATACCTAGCAGGGCAATGGCCAGGTCAAATAGGACTGCCAATCCTAGTTTTTGAGGATTCTCCAAACTGATCTCCACAGGGGTTGTATGAGTCTACAGTCCCACCAACAGTGGAGAAGGGTTTCTTCTTCTCTACAGCCTCGCCAACATTTGCCGTTGGCTGATTCTGAAATGGAAGCCATTCTATGTGGAGTGAGATGAAATCTCAATGTTGTTTTCATCTGCATCTCTCGAATGATGTTGAGCATTTCTTCATATGCTTCTTAGCTGCTCTTACTTCTTCCTCTGAAAAATATCTATTCATTTCAGATGCCCATTTTTGAATTCGGTCATTAAATTTGGGTGGGCTGATTTTTTTTTGAGCTCTTTAAATATTCTAGATAGAAGCCATTTATCTGAGGAACAGCTGGTAAAGATTTTTTCCCACATTGTTGGTTGCCTTTCTGTACTGTTAGTGGTTTCCTTTGCTGTACAGAAGCTTTTTCAAAGAATGTGGTCCCATTTCTTGATTTCCTCAGCCAATTCCTGTGCTATAGAAGTTTTGTTCAAGAAGTCTTTCCCTAAGCCAATGTCTTCAAGAGTTTTAACCTGATTTGCAGTAGGTTTACAGTGTCTGTTTTAATATTTAGGTCTCTTATACACTTTGATTTTAGCTTGGTACACGGTGAAAGAGTTAGATCTAGTTTTAGTCTTTGGCAAGTTAAAGCCCAGTTTTTCCAGCACCATTTGTTAAAGAGGCTATCTTTCCTCCATTGAGAATTTTTGGATCCTTTGTCAAAGATGAGACGGCTCAGTGTATCTGGAGTAGTTTCTGGATCTTCCAGTCTACTCTATAGATCCTCAGGTCTGTTAATTGCCAGTACCAAGCAGTTTTTATCACAGTGGCTTTATAGTATAGTTTCAGGTTCGGAGTTGTCACACACCCCCCCCCCACCATGTCCCTGTTGCTTAGAATTGCTTTGGCTATTCAAGGTCTTTTGTGGTTCCAGATCAAAGTTTGGATTATGTTCTCTAGATCTGTGAAATATGCTGTTGGGATCTGAATCGGGATTTCATTGAATGTGTAGAGTAGTTTTTGGAGTATAGCCATTTTGACAATATTGGTTCTTCCAACCCAGAAAATGTCTTTCCATTTTTTGATATCATCTTCTATCTCCTTTTTCAGAGTGCTATAGTTTTCAGAGTAGAGGTCTTTCACCTCCTTTGTTAGATTGATTCCTAGGTATTTTATTTTTTGGGATGCTATTGTGAAAGGGACTGACTCTCCAATTTCTATCTCAGTGGGTCTACTGTTTGTGTATATGAAGGCTATTGATTTTTGAACGTTGACCTTGTAACCAGCTACGCGGCTAAAATTGGCGATTAGGTCCAGCAGTTTTTTAACTGATTTTTTAGGATCCTCTAGATAGAGTATCATGTAGTCAGCAAATAATGACAATTTAACTTCTTCTTTTCCAATCTTTATTCCTTTTATTTCTTTCTCTTGCTTAATTGCTATGGCTAATATTTCCAGAACTATATTAAACAGAAGTGGTGAGAGAGGACACCCTTGTCTTGTTCCGGATCTTAGTGTGAAAAGTTTCAATTTTTGACCATTTAGTATGATACTGCCTGAAGGTTTCTCATAGATAGCCTTTATTAGTTTGAGATAGAGACCATCTATTCCGATCTTCTATAGAGTTTTGAATATAAATGGGTGTTGTACTTTGTCAAACGCTTTTTCTGCATCAATTGAGATGACCATATGATTTTTGTCCTTAAGCCTGTTAATATAGTGTATAACATTGTTTGATTTACGTATGTTGAACCATCCTTGCATCCCTGGGATGAATCCATCTTGGTCAGGGTGTATCATCTTTTTGATAATTCTCTGTATTCTGTTTGCCAGGATCTTATTGAGGATTTTGGCATTGATATTCATTAGAAATATTGGCCTGTAGTTCTCTTTTTTGGTTGGGTCTTTCTCTGCTTTTGGAATCAGGGTAATGGTTGCTTCCAGGAATGAGTTTGGGAGTACTGCTTCCTTTTCAATTTCATTGAAGAGTTTCAGAAGTAGAGGCACTAACTCTTCTTCAAAAGTTTTCTAGAATTCAGCAGTAAAACTGTCAGGTCCAGGGCTTTTCTTTGTTGGCAAGTTTTGAATTACATTTTCAATTTCACAGATTGTTATTGGGGCATTTAACATTTCTATATCTTCTTTATTCAGCTTTGGGAGTTCATATGTGTCTAGAAATCAATCCATTTCTTCTACATTTTCCATTTTATTGAAGTATAAATTTTCAAAGTAGGTGTTTATTATCCTCTGGACTTCCTCTGAGTCGGTAGTAATTTCTCCATTCTCATTCTTAATAGCATAGATGTGAATCTTTTCCTTCCTTTGTTTAATGAGGTTGCCTAAGGGTCTATCAATTTTGTTTATCCTCTCAAAGAACCAACTTTTGGATTCATTGATTTTTTTGAACCGTTCTCTTGGTTTCTATTGCATTAATTTCTGCCCTGATCGTTATAATTTCTTGGGTAGTGTGAGCTTTGGGTTTGTTTTGTTCCTCTCTTTCTAGTTGCTTGAGGTGCAGCATTAAGTTGTTTATTTGAGCTTACTCCGTTTTCTGGATGTAGGCTTTCACTGCTATGAATTTTCCACGTAGAACTGTTCATTGTGTCCCAACATACAGAACTTTATGGGACACAATGAACTATGGTATTGACTAAATAAAAGAGAGAATCTAAGTTTCATCTAAGAACTGAAAACTAAAGTCTGCTATAAAATATGTCAAACAAATCTTGCATTGTCTAAAAAAATGACTGTGGAATAAGCCAGACACAGAAAGTCAAGCACCAGCTTATCTCATTTTTACATAGGATGTGAAAAAATTTATTTCAAAGAAGAAGATAGTAGCATGGTGTTTAGAAAGAGTGAAGATAGTATGGTGGAAGAAGAAGATAAGAGACTTAGATGAGAGTTTATAAACTTTCAGTTAGACAGGAGGGTTAAATTCAAGAAATGTACAATATAGTGAATATAGTTAATAACATATTGTTTATAATAAAAGACAGAAAGTGAAGATAAAGTGTCCTGATCTCAAAATAATAACTTACTAGTTATCTAATATAACTGATATGTTAATTAGCCTGTTAGCTATTTAATGAAGTATGTATACTTCAAAACATCATAGTGAGCATAACTATCTACTGAGTTGTCAATTAAAATAAAATACATTAAAAATATTGTATTGAACTAAGAGGTTCAGCATAAATGAAGGGCCCAAGAGAGAGAAGATGAATATGTGTGTACGTTGGCCAACTTAAAGTGATGCTCCATAATTTGACAAATGTGAATGTTTTCATCACTAGGGAGGAGTTTCCTACTATTAAAACTTAGCCAAATATTTGACTCAGTAATTTTTTTCCTCTTTTTAAAAGACCAATCAAGTTAGTATTAGTATTTGTTATGTAATTTATTTCTCAAGAATATTTTACTTTCTACCTTGAACTTCAGAAATAAAATGCCTCATTAGAACAGAAAGAATCTTCAGATCATTCAGGAACACATCAGTAGTACCAATGTGAAATACATTTTGACATAAAACACAGACTAAATCATTTTGTAGGGTCTTAGGAGTTTGCCTCACCATGATTTTCTTTCTACCTATTTTCCATAGACAAATTTCCAAATCTTACTATCAACCCACCATCAACTGAATATAATTTTGCTGTAAGAGAGAGACTTTCTTTGATTTTCATAATAGCCTTCTATAATCCATTGAACAAGTTGAATAGTTATTTTTGTGCAACCTCATTTTCATAATCATAAATATATATTACAGGATTATACAGAAACAGCAAGAAGAGAAGGTCTTGGAGATGTTTGCTGAAATACACTAGTGGAGAACACAAAGCCTAATTGTATAATTAATGAATTTCTAAGGCATGTATGTCTGTGAACAGTACCTCATGGAGCAGGGGAGCCCTCACTCATCATTCTCAGCGGTCATTGTATTCTTCCCAAAGCAGCAGCTCCCTGACTTCTAACAAAACAGTATTTCTGTGCTATGTCTGAGCTTTGTAGAAATGGAGCCACACGGTATATATTCATGGCTGCTGATTGCTTTTCCTCAGTGAGCCTGGGTTTACATTTATGAAGAAAACAATGTTAGGTATATTGTTGTACACATACATCATTATCAATGACCTCTTGTATGGCAGTACTATGACACACATTCGAATTGATTGTTACTGTGTGGATGTGTGACTTTCCTTTTCTTTTATGATTAATGCATCTTCCAGTCTTCCTTGTATCTTACAATTAATCTATGTATAGAGTTTGATACCATGTTTAGTAGTGAAGTCAGTCTGTCAAAGGGTGTGTTACATTGGTGGTGCTCAAGCAGACAATTTCAGTTTTCCAAAATCATTGACGAATGTACATTTCCACAAAGGCACACAGTTCTTTCAGTTTTCCATTTTGTTTTCAAAATTTAGCTGTCATGTAAGCACTTCAGCTGGGAACATATAGCAATTAACTTGTTTTTAATGTGAACATCCATGTTTCCTAATAAAATTGAGCAGATATTTATGAATTTATTGACAGTTTTGATATTCATTTCTGTGAAGTGCCATTTGTCATGTGTGTTGTCTGCTTGGTTCTGAGTTCATAAAATATGTTAAGTACAAATCCTTGGTTGTACATAACAAACATGCAGCTAACTTTTCCAATTCTCTTAATGCTTTCTTTTCATTGAGATAAACTCTTGGTTTTAATACAAGTTAGTTTACTATACACATTATCATATTGTTGGGACCAAGTCCCACCAAGATAATCTCTCAGGACACAACATGATCTTAAAGTCCAACCAAGAGCTTTATTACTCAGCTGAGGGCCATCCCTCCATATCAAGGAAGGTGCCAAGGTAAACTGGGGCTCAGTATTTAATTGAAAAATCTACTAACTTCCCCACCTGTTACCAGGTGGTTTCAATTCAGGAAGGATTAGGTCATTCTATTGTTGAAGTGAAAAAGTGAGTCCTTACAACAGCCAAAAGCAATGATTATATCACTGGTTACCATAGAATAGTACATTCTAAAAGCACAATCTGCAGCTGTGTACATTGGTTGGGTGGATAGTTACCAAAGAGATACATTCAGAGGGAGGTTATAGGATACAAGGTGGAGGCTTTTAACAAAATGGTTGTGTTTTATGCCAAGTTGGGTCTCACAATACCATGGCTGCAAAATTGTAAGTTTTCATTATCTACTGTCATATATTATTTCTCATTTGCCTCATGTTTATCATTTTATTTGTAATTAGAGTTTTAATAATTTCCTCAGCATCATATAGATAGAATTCACACCCTTAAGACCTGGTCCTCACAAAAAGTACAGGAAACCTATAGCCCAGAGGCCCTCAGTATGTCTGTCTTGTGAAGAAGTTAAAGCACATAACCTGGAACCAAGAGTGTCCTTAATTTTGCTGTTTTCCAGCAACCTATCTCTCTCTTCCTTAACATCCACAAGTAACAAATGCAACTGATTCTCCTTGTCTTGCTTTCTTGTTTTTCTTGGGAAGTGAGGACCAGGGTGTGGGAACTGAGGTAAGTGAATAATTTCAGTAAAAACCCTAAAGAACTCTTCTGGAGGAGGAGCACACAAGTTGCAACATCCTTTTAGTATTTGGAAGTAAGAAACAGAAGAACAACAACAAGAAAGCAGGGCTAGAATAAAGTACACTGGTTGGACCTATGCTCATATGTATCTTCTGTAACATGCTTTATGAGAAATAAAGTACACTGCTCAATTTTATTAGGAAGCATGGATGTTCACATTAAAAACAAGTTAATTGCTATATGTTCCCAGCTGAAGTGCTTACATGAAGAGACTACAGGAATCAACAGAAACAGAGTCTTGATCCCTGACAAGCAACAGTTCCTCCCCATGGTATACAAAGCCTCCCATGGTTTTGGCCTTGCCTGCCTTTTTGACTGCTTCCTATATTACACATTTTAAACCTAGAATATGATCTCCTACCATGACTTTGTAACTACTTGTTATGGCTTATATCTACATGTCTCCCTCAAAGCCTCATATGCTCATAGATGGGGCTTCTTAAATCATCTAAGGTCCCTGAATGTGCACTAAAGGTGTGTGAAATATGTTAGTCCACCAATCGGCTTAGCAGTGCTTTCTCGGTGTGAATGATGGAAGCCCTACCCTGGATGTGAGAGGAACTAGTCAATAGGCCTGTATGTAGCCTAGTGGAATACAGAATATGAACCAAGGAGGCTGGCTGCAGCTGTTCCACTTCTTGCTGCCACTTGCCCACTCTGCCCTGCTCCACAATGCAGCCACATGACTGTGGACTAAAACTTCCACACACTATGAGCTAAAACATACTTTGCCTCCTTTACCTTGTAAGATGTTCAATATTTTGTCTCAAGTCCCAGGAAAGTAACCAAGACATCTCCAGATACATACAGAAATAGATTTGTTTTCATTCATGATTCTTAGCTCATGTTTACCAATGTAGGACATAGAAATTACATCTTTCTTTCCTGAGATGGGTCTTATGAATTCTAATCTTCTCTGTTTTTGTGTTGCATCAGTCCATTGAACAATTCACCAACATATCTTGTTTGATTTTACATCATCCTACTCTCCTCATTCAGATGGGTCCTAGCCCACTCTGATAGAAATGAATACTGCACCAAAAAGTTAGGCAGATTCTGCATCACCAAACTTTAGAGGGGTTTTGCTGCCTCATCCATTACTAATGCTATGTGTGTAAATGGTGATCTCTACATAAAACAATGGGACAAGAATAAGAAAGCCTCTGGAGACCTGCAGTCAGAGGTCCCCGGAAATTGGCACAACTCCTTCGCGTGCCTCACCCTTGGCAAATGCTCATATGTATCTTCTGTAACATGCTTTATGAGAAACTGGTAAAGGCACATGTGCCTGGAGTTCTCTGATGCAGGAAAACAAATTAAACAAACCCAAGAGAGGACTTTGGAACTTCAGTTTACAGGAGGTCAATTAAAAACACAGGTAGGACAACTCAGGCTAGTGAGTAACATCTCGAGTGGAGTCTGTCTGAGAACTGAGGCCTCAAACTCTGGGTTCTAAAGCTATCTTTGAGTCAATGGTATCAGAATTGAATTGGATTAGAGGACTGTAAAGATTCAACTTGTCTTAAATACCGCAATTCTGAATCCTAAACACCATGATCACCTTGGAGTATCCATGGTCGCTTTTCCCCACAAAGTTTCACTGTGCACTATAATTCAACACAACCATGAGAGACCTATGTGGAGCTTTCTTGCCAGACCCCAGCAAAATCAGTGCCAAGAATGAGCCTGGCATCCTTTATATTAGCTTGAGGTAAACCCAGTGCATTCTTGCCTGGAAGAGTTTATTTTTTGCCCTGAGTATATCATAAACCTCCTTCTAACTGTGGAGATTCACTGGTCTTGCTGCCTCCCAGGACTCTTGCACTTTGTACAGAGCTGAATCTTCCTGCCACTTAATACAGTCTCACAACTCCCTGGAGCCAAGTCTTGTACTCTGAGACTGTGTGTTTCTTCCAGAACAGGGTCACTGAGCAAAAACTATTGTCTTCTTTGTGGTGAGGAGAAATCCTCATGATTTGATAGCATAGAAATGTCTTGTGTTAACTGTTATAGTGTCAGAGCAGAGTAAAGCAGACACTTTCTCTTTCCAGATAGATTGACACTTTGCAGCTCTGCTTGGTAAGAGCAGCTCTCAATGGTTCTCTGGACTTCTGTTCTCTTCTTCTAAAGGTCATATTGGGTAATTTGGCACTTTGAGATTCTGATTCTCAGAACCATCCCAGTTGGGTAAGCTGTTGGACATTGGTCTCCTCCACTAAACAGAGAAGAACTTCATCTTCCTGGTTCACAGCTAAATCTCAGGGCCTGGAAAGAAAGTGTTTGTAGACTCATCTCTAATGGACCAGAAGAATATTCCTGGGATTACAATTTAGCTTTGATGGAGACTTCAGAGATCCATATCCTATGCACTGTGTCATTGGGTTAAAAGGGAAATTGTTGGTGATTTTATTTTTTTATTAAAGTAGCACATGCATACAATGTTAATATTAGTGAACTTTATCACAGAATAATTATATAATAAAAAGCCTCTATTTCTTCTCCAACTCTCTTCTAGAAGCATTTCCCAGAGATTTCTGTTACTCTACTGCTCCCTGCTTATGCCAGTCTCTACTAATATATCAACTGGAAATGCCCTTCTCCTTCAAGACAAGCAGGTATACTTCCCTTACCCACCCTCCACTGTCTTCCCATTTCATTTCTCTTTGTATTCTTTAATTGAAATCTTTATTGGTACATTATATATACAAGTCATAATTGCACTCATTACTTCATTTGGCATTTTGCAACAAGGAAATTATGGAAGTCTGTGACTTTTCTTTTTCTTTTTTCTTATACAATTTCAATCTTAGGACATTATTGTAAGGATATTACAAGACTTGCCACATTACTCTTCAACTCAATTCACCAACTAATAATATTTTACACATTTGTTTTCTCTCTCTTTCTCACTCAATGTATGTGTCTATGTATACATGCATAAATGCACATTTGTATGCATGTGCACATGGACAATACACATGTAGATGAATGACATGTTTGGAGCTATTTGGGATTAAATTGCATATATCATTACTCTTTTTTTTTTTTTTTTTTAATTGAAATCTTTATTGGTACATTACATATATACATCATGAGTTTACTCTTTATCCATAAGTAACACTATATATTTATATATTTATGAGTATATTTTATATGTTACTTTATAAAATTAACAATTTAAAGAAATCTAACTATAATAAAATACTGTTTTCTAATACAGAGTCTAAATTTAAGTTTTAACAAATGACTCCAATAATATTCCCTACCATATCCTCTCTCACTGCTTTCTTTAAGGTCCAATTCTCCTTTAATCTGGAAAGGTCCTTCAACCTTTCTTTTTCTTTATTGACAGTTTTGAAGAATGTGGGCCAATGGTTCCTTAGGATGCCTCTGAAATTGAGCTTGTCTGATGTATCTTCATTACCACACTCAGGTCATGAATATTTTATAAGAATACATAATAAGTGACATCTTGTCTGTCTTAGTGTCTGTCGTAGTGTGTCACATCAAAAGGGCTGTGACACCACTTGCCCCCTGTATTGATGTTGCTTCAGTCCTTTAGTTAAGACAACATCTAAAAGCTGTCTCATATTTCCAAATTTTAAGTAGCATGTGAGAATATACTGTAAAGTTAAAAATTGTTCTGTTCCTTA
>PVIR01010709.1:0-49160 GCA_004026965.1 Petromus typicus | reverse complement strand
TGCTGAGCACATCATCAGTTTTAATACATTATTTGCTGAGATCAAAACATTGCATAATAGGCATCCAATAGTCATTTGTTTCTTGAGTTGTCTATTGAATTAAAATGAATCAAGACATATAGGAAAAACAGTATGGAATAAGTCAATCAGGCAATAAATATTTTCTTAAATGCTAACCAAGAGACTAGCCTATTGACAAGTATAGGCCCTCATACAGTATACAGCACGGCATTTTCTGTAACATAATACTGGCGTTTACTATAATAATTGTTAAATTATTTTAAGTACCAAATTTAACACTCTAACAAAGAGAAAGATACTTACACCCTTTAATATATGTCTAGTGAATCAAATTTCCCTTCTGAGTTTAATCTATAAGGATCAGTTTATGAAAACTTAAACCACCCAAACTCTTAGGAACCGGCTCCCCAGGGCACACAGCCTTAGCCAGCACGTGGTGTCCCTTTCGCTCAGCAGACTTGGACACCCTCAGAAGGTATCTTAACTTTTTACTTAGAAACAACTATAGACTGGTAGGAAGTTGCAGAGGCAGTATGGAGAGGTCCGGTGTCTCCTTTACCCAGTTCCTCTCACTGTAACTGTAACTGTAACTGTAATACCATATAAAAACCAAGAAATGCACAACAGTGCAGGGAGTGTATGCAATTCTCTCCCTGCATTTACCTCACGTCTCTGTGGGAAATCAGTGAAAGGGCTTCGGTGGATGTAGTCAGAAAATCACCTTGGGCAGATATTGGCCCATCAGCCACTGGAGCACAGGTTTCTCAGTTCTTCACAGCCACAAAGAACCTTATGGGAGATGTAGAGGGAGCTTGCTTGTCATCTGGGATGATCAACACCAGACCAGTGGAAACTTGGGCATGGCAGAGGTAAGTCTTTCAAAGCTTCAGAATGTGATTTCCTAACTGTGAGTTGGTTTGCATTGCTCTTACTCAGGAATCACTTGCACCCCTGACAAAACTCTGTAGAGGATCCTCAGTCCAAGGATGGCCTCGTTACCTTCTGCTAAGCTCATAATCACTGCGTTCTGGGGGGCTGGTCCACATTTACGAGAAGGAATGGAAACAGAGCCAAGTGCACCCAAGACATCCACCACGCAGTCCTGTTTATGAAGCTGCAAATAACCCGCTCACTGAGGTATTGGCGATGGTATTTTATAGAGGTTTAGAACACCTCATAAAGGCCTTTTATTCAGCATGCTTAATTTTAAATAGGTCCTGAAATTGTAGGGCATCTAAATGCCAGTGTTCTTTGAATATTTATGTGCTTTTCTCAAAGAGAAAAACAGCAGAAATGGCCAAGAAACTGGGAAACCCCAGGCTATCATCCCCAGCTGCTTCCACTGGAAAAGGCTGGGAATGATAGAAGAGCCTTTCCTCTCTGTTGTAGAGGCAGGAAGCAGATGGGCACTTGGAGGTTTCCTTGCAGCTGTGCGCTGAGACTGTAGACCAAGGTCATTCTGCAAATCCCATGGCAGCGGTGGGTGGGGAGGCCACCCTACTCGCAGACTGTAGAGTAGAGTGTCTAGCACCACATAAAGGCCAGTAAGGACAGGGCCTACTGTATGTGTTAGTGAATTAAATAAAAGTTTTAGTAACTATTGCAGGGAGGGCAGAAGTAAGGGAAGTCCAGCAACAGAATCAAAGACAAAGAGCTAGTAAGTGGTGGATCCAGAATTCCTGCCTGAGCTTTTGGATTTACTCCTCAAAGTTCTTTATTGCAAAAAGACTGAGAAGAGATGCAGAACCTTCATCACTGTCAAGAGCGGCCAGCACCATCAATGTAGCCTGCCACCAGGTCTGCACTGTTTGATTAATGTCTACTCCTACTGCTGTTTTACTAATTTTGATTAGCAAACATGTACAGAGCGCTTACTACATGTGAGGCCCTCTTCCAAGCACTGTGCAAGTCCCAACACACGTGATTACTGCAACCACCCAAGGAGGTATGATTGCTGCCACCTGACAGATGGAGAAGGGGAGGTTTGCCAAGTCACCCAAAGCTAAGCCATGGCAGAACTGGGGTTCAAACCGGGCTGGCTCTAGAGTCTGTTCTGAATGCTCTTTTGTTGAGTGACTTCTGAGATCACTGTAACTTGAGAGATCTCAGGTTCCATTATGTCAACGGCTTCAAAACATTGCTAGGTGTAATCCAGGGATGTCCCAGGTGAGTGTCCCCTGGAGGAGTGTTAGAACACACAGTCACCCTCTCTGGAGGTGCTATTTCAGAAGGACTGGAAAACATATGCTTCTTCACACAGCAGGCCTGGGAGGAGATGGGACTGACTTCCTTGCTCTCAGCCAAGGCTTTTATTTCGTTTTGCTCTGGAGTCCACCAGACCTGCTGCTGCCTTAGCACAGTCCTCAATGAGGCTCCTCTGCTTCCTACCTCAGGACCTGCTCTCTGTGGGGTGAGATCTTCCTCTGTCCTCAGCTTGCTGTTGGGCATAGCAGGGGTAGAGCTGGAGAAGTTTGACCTGCTAAATCTTCGATCCTTAAAATGGGACCTGGGGGAGAACTCATATGGACTCCAACCCTTTCTTTCCTCAGTGGACTGAATTTGTTTATGGGACCTGAAGGGCCATGAGGGAGTCCCTAACCAGGGACCTGGGGAGTGTTTGTTTCAGGGTATTTTCTCATTCACAACAGACTTTTCCTGGAAAATGATAAGATTTAAGAATAGATAATGTGGAGATGGCAAGGCAAAAGCCCTTCTTGAAGCTCAGCCTGCAATGGGTTGGGAGGTAAGAACAGAGAGTTAGAATGTAGCATGGAAAAAGCTCTAAGGAAGAGTTTGTTAGGAGTAGAGGAGCAGGGAGCGGGAGCAACTGCTGTCTATCTTCTGTCTGTCCTTCGCTCTGCACAGGACAGATGGTGCCACAAGAGACACTGTGTGCAGATTAGTTTAGGTGAAGATGGGAGCACACTTTCTGGGACCAGATGCACTTGGTCAGCAGGATTTTCCTGGCCTCAGTGTCTCCACCATCAGTGGAGACTGCCTCAGAGGCCTCTCTCCCCATGAATGGAGTAGATGAAGGAGGAAAAGGACCACAACTGGAAATACGTTTTCCTATGATATGGTAACAGCCAGCAGCATGCCCTTCAGCCCCAGTTGACAGTGGTGATTTTTTTTTTTTTTTTCAGACAGGGTCTCACTTTGTAGTTCAGGCTGGCCCTGAGCTCAGCCTCAAACTCACATCACAGCAATCCTCCTGCTTCCCGAGTGCTAGGATTACAGGTATGAGCCACCATGCCTGGCACTGTGGTATGTGGTACTGATTGCCGCTGGGGTGAGTCTCCACACCCAGTATTGTATGTGGTTAGTGGGGATTGAACGCTTGCAAGACAGGTGCCAGAACCACTGGGCTAACTCCCCAGCCTGGTGATGGTTATTGAAGAGAATCCAGGAGTTTCACTTCCAAGAAAAAAGAGAAAGTTAGAGATCTCATCTCTGTGTGAAAACAAAGCTTTATTTGGGCAGGGAACAGGCTGGGACCTTCATTAAAACTAGCCTCATGAGGGCGGATATTTAAATGCTGCTTGTGATTACAGTGATTCAGGTGTGCTTGCCCTGGAAGGGGGCATCGCTTGGCCTCATGTCACTCAATCACAGACACACTGATCGGTAAGAGGTCAGGATATGTTGTCTAGCCTTGTGCCCGGAAGCCATGATCAGCCAGCTGCCAGCATAGGCATGTGATATCATGTGAGGTTGGTGCAGCCGCAGTGCAAGAAAACTGTCCAAGAGAAAATAAGTAGCCTTTTGAATAGAAATATTGGAAACTCCAAAACATGTCAGGCATGGTGATGATGAGAAGGAAAACTGTGTTTTAGTTTCTGCTACCCATTGCATTTATTAGGGCTTGGGCTATCTTTGTTACCCATGAAGTGGCTCCTTTAAAAACAAGGTACCAGGGGGGCCGGGGATATAGCTCAGTGGTTCTGGCACCTGTCTTGCAAACGCAAGGACCCGGGTTCGATCCCCAGTATCCACATAATAATACTGGGTGTGGAGACTCACCCCAGTGGCAATCAATACCTCATACCAGTGCCAGGCATGGTGGCTCACGCCTGTAATCCCAGCACTCGGGAGCAGAGGCAGGAGGATTGCTGTGATGTGAGTTTGAGGCTGAGCTCAGGGTCAGCCTGAACCACAAAGCGAGACCCTGTCTCAAAACAAACAAACAAACAAACAAAAAAAACCAAAACAAACAAACAAACAAAAAAAACCAAGGTACTAGGCACACAGAGCTGCGGGGAGTCTGATGAAGGCTGGAGCCTGGGTCCCCCCAAAGCCGGAGGAGGTGAGGTGCTGTGCAGCACTCAGGGGCTCTTCTGGGCTCCTGCTGGAGAAGGACATGCGTGGGGAGACTGGCAGGTTCTGCAGAGGTCAGAAGTGACCTCAAAAAGAGAGAAAAAAACCTGAATCCTGAGAGATGAGGGTCTAGCATGGGAAGGTCAAATCTCTGAGAGCAAGGTCAAAAATCCTAGCTCTGCCATCTGTGGTCTGTGTGACCATGGTCACATCATATAACTTTTCTAAAGCTCAGTCTTTTCATCTGTAGAATGGGTACAACAAAGCAGGCTTTGCAGCAGTGTAAAACCTGTTCTGAATGCATGGTGCCTAATGTGATGATCTTTATGCATGGAGCAGAGCCTGCTGTGGAGGAAAGGTGTTCCAGGAGTGGCACAGTGGTGAGCACACAGGTACTGAGTAGAAAAGTGGGAAATGTGGAGCTGGCCGGAGACCAGAAAGATGAGCAGTGGGGCAGTGGTGGGAGAGGTTGAAATTGGATGGGACAGTGCACTGGAAGCACCTGGAGGGAAAGGTTTTTAAACACTGACTCCTATGTACACTGAGAACACACACCTTTTAGAGCCCCTATCACCCAAGCAGTGCAGCGGTGGGGA
Organism: Petromus typicus; assembly: GCA_004026965.1. Lineage (NCBI taxonomy): Eukaryota > Metazoa > Chordata > Mammalia > Rodentia > Petromuridae > Petromus > Petromus typicus. The sequence goes on along the minus strand of PVIR01010709.1, from coordinate 44,229 downwards.
GAGGTTGAAGTGAGGAGGTATTGCAGCCTTTTCTCCGTGTTGGTGTTGACGTTTTGTGCCTGTTTTGAGTGGCACAGACCAGCCCTCAGCATATCCTGAGAGGGGGAGTGGATTTGCAGCACAAATGTGTATGCTAGGAAAACCCTATAATGGAGCTGATCATTAGGTGTGAGCTGAGCTGGCACAGAAAGGAAGGCCAGGTCCATGCCACTCAGCGGAGTAATTTCCAGACACACAGGGGTCACGAGCTGAACACGTGGTCTGCGGAGGCAGCAACATGTGCACACAGAAAAGTGAGGATACACACAGGCTACTCTCCACCCACGCGGCCTCTCCAGACTCACTTCTTCATCTGTGCCACCTGAGAGTGACCAGCAGAATGTACAGATCAGAAATAGTTGTCCTGGGGCCACCCTCTCTGCTCTCCCTTGGGCGACAGGACACATGGGGTCCTCCTGACTAGATGGTGGGCTGGCCCGTCTTAGGGAATTCCTGGCTGACCCTTGGGAGCAACACAGGGCCTTGAGGGTGCCAATTCTCGATCACAGTGCTTAGTTCTGTCTTTGGCCAGCAAGTCCACCTTGGGCAGTTTAATCAATCATTTTGACTAAAACAGAGCTGGTAAAAGCTACTCCACAAGCAAATAGGAACCACTCCTTGTATCAGCAGCTATTTCCTAGAACATTTATTCTGGCCTAGACTATATGCTGGGTCCGAGGAGATGGGGGTGAAAAAGGCTCACAAGGATGCTCCAGGGCTAGAATGCTCTGAAATACAAACGCTGTTATGGAAACAAGTGCTCCCACTTAGGGCATCGTGACAGCCAGCAGGGGGCATCTTACCCAGCTGGAGAAGGAAGTTTCCGGGAGGGTCTCTGTGCCTGTGTGAAGCGGGAGACAAGGTCACTGGCATGTGTGCAATGACTGGCAAAGAGAAAATGAGAAGCACTTGACCAGGGATTGCCAAATGGTCGCTACGACGTTCATTATGAAAATGGGATGAGGCTCAGTAGAAAAGCAAGTGATGAAACAGCCCAGGGCCATCATATTTGCTGAGTGGTGCTGATACTTACCACCACTATTCTGTATATCTGGGGATGACTTTGAAGAGCTCCTGGAAGACTTGTTGGCTATAGTTGTTCTCTCTGTGTCCCCAACAGAGCCATGCGTATTGCCCTTTCCTCCCCTTCTTTTGTGTGAAAGCTCCTCTTCTCTTTGCTCCACTCAGATAAGCCCACTCAGCCCTCTGGACTTCACTACAGGTAGACTTCCTCCAGGCAGCCCTCAGAATGCCACTTCCAGGCACTTGCTATTTGTGTGCCTTCCCCCCATCTGGGGGTTAAGCACAGAGCACTGGATGACAGTCTCTCCCATGGCTGAGTCCCTTTGAGGGAGCTTGGCCTCCCATTAAAATCTGGCCTGTTAACTTCAGAGGTGAACTCAGAACCTCAACTCAGAGGAAAGTTGGGGGACCTGCCCCAGGAGAGTTTGAGGGCTGGGACAGAGACACAGCACCTCAGGGAGGTCATGTCTGAGCAGTAGGACGCTTCAGGATACAGACTCTTAGGAGTAGGGCCCTCTTGTCTTTCTCTGGATCCCAGGTCCTGGTTAGAGTAGAAACTCTGTTTCTTCCTTTTCTCCTTTCCCTTATTTTCCTTTGTGTCCCTAAGCTGTGCTGAGCACAGACCTATAAAAGTACCTGACAGTACAGAGTTGAGAAAAACTGTTCTAAAAACTCATGGTCTCTTCTCTGTCAGTTCCCAGCACATTTTAGCTACTTCCTGAATATTCATCCATCTGAGGCTTCAGATGAAGAGAAACTTCTGACTCCCCGAGGGTGACTTCCCAGACCTCTTCGTTTCAACAAGCACTCAGTTCTCAGAAGCCAGAGAGATTCTGCTTCATGCTCCAGCAGCTCTTGCCCTCAGGGCTGAGCAATGAACGGGGTGGTAGGACCAAGACATCAGTAGCTCAGAGGATCAGCCTCATGGAGTTGTTCCAAAGCATAGGCATTTCTGCTATTGTGTCATTTCTTCTACCAGGACATTTTCACTTCTAGTTGGAGGAGACTAACACATACTCATCTGCAGGATCGAGGGCCACTGAGAGCTCAGGCTCTGGGGAGGGGCTAAATGTTTTCATACTGTCAAGGGAAGAAGAAAACTGGAAAGTTTTAAATGGTATCTGGAGACACAGAGCAGTAGAGCCTTGTACAGCATAGGTAAAGGCCTGCCTTCCTAGAAGGGGTCACCCCGATCCATCAAGGGCAGAGGACTCAGGTGAGAGTGGAGTCTTGGGAGTGTCAACCTGGACTACAGTGCTGAGTCTAAGGGTAGCATTTGTCTGGCAAGGTAACAATTTAATCAATTATTTTTACTAAAATAGAGGTGGTAAAAGCTACTCCATGTGCAGATATGAACTCTGTGTTCTCTCAGCAACTATTTCCTAAAGTACTTCTTCCATAACAATGCAACAGACTTTGCTTGCCTGGGACTTGGCAGTATGCTGGGATGGCCCTACCAGATACCCCAATCTTTTTTGAGGGAGGTAACCATACTTTAGGAAAGGAAGTCAAACCTTGGAGAAGTGAGGAGACTAGGTGTCATGGAGCTTTGATGCTAGGCTGGGTCTGCCTCAGTTTCCTTACTATATTCTCTTTTTTTGAGACAGGATCTCGCTTTGTAGTTCAAGCTGGCCCCAAACTTGCTATGTAGCCCAGACTAGCCTCAAATTCAGCAATCCTCCTGCTTCTGCTCCCTGAGTGCTGGGATTACAGGTGTGATCCACCACATCTGACATTATGGTATGTGGTTATCAGGGACTGAATTTATGATCTTGTGCTTGCCAGGCAATGCCAGAACTACTGAGCTAAAACCCAGCCACAGGCCAACTGGAAAGAACCCATACCGACTATGTGGTAAAGTGGATCAAATCTCATATGGTGGTATCATTTCCATCAGGAGGCAGCCCCAAGCACTGGGCAGGTGGGGACAAGTGGACAAAGGGAAGAAGTTTGTTGGAGCCTCACTGGGAAGTATAATCAATGATGGCTGGAGAGGCAACTGGAAACAGTCAGTAGGGGATAAGTACCCTGTTTTCACTTCCTCTTGCCCTTTGCTGACTGAACCCGAAGCTCTCTGAAGTAGGGGCCTGCGAAATGCAGAAAGGCATCCTCCCTGTGACAGGCAGAGGAGAGCAGGGATAAGTAACTGACCACGAGAGAGCTGTCTTGAGGGCAGCAAGACCCACAGGCTCTTCTAGGCACCAGCCCCTACCCTGAGGCTGTCCAGTTCCTACCTTGAGGCTGTCCATACTGTGTGGCCACCTTCCAGAGGCCTTGGCCTGAGACCTGGGGGATGGTCTGAGCCTTGTGCTTGTGCTTTGGTGTTTTGTGCTATATTCAGCGGTGTGGTGTCTTGAAGTGCGGGTTCATCATCCTAGAAAAGCAGAAGATGTAGAGGATGACTCCAGGGGCAGGACAGTCAATGGAGGGCCTGCCCCTCAGCCCAAGGCTGCCCCTCCCCACAGCATCTGGCTCCTTGCTGCCTGCACCTCTCATTTTCTTCCTACCTGGTCAGCATTTTCTGTCTCTTCACAGTAATCATCATTGACAGATATTGACTGGTGGTGACAGGGCTGGGAACCGACAGCAGGATGTGAGCCACCCCAGACACGAGGAGCTCCTCATTTCTTATCCAAGTTCTCAGGCTCAGTACTTCCTTGCTCTTCATTTCTCTTCCAAAGAGGACCACTTGGAAGGGTAGCTAAGTGTCACCTCCTCCAGAAAGGCTTCCCTCATTGCTCTAGGTCACAGTCCAACAGCAAGTGTGACCAGCACAGTGAAAAATCATGCCTAGCAGGTAGCCAGTAATTTCTGATTGCAGGCTGTTATTGCTGTCATCCTTTTTCTGCCTCCTATTGCAACATGACAGTGACATCAGCAATCACAGGCCACCTCATGGATGACGTTGTTAGATGTGGTTAATGCTATCATCCTCACCTTTAAAATGGAGGCTGTGTGGCACAGAAGTCCCAATGTACTACCTTGAACTGTAGGGCCTCTGTGTCATGTCACTGGGCACCAGTGGTGACATAGTATGGCTAGGCTTCTCGGCTAGTGATTTGCTTTGTATATTGCATCAACATGCTGAGTCAATCTGATTGTTTTTTAGAGTAAATTTCTCAGTCCCAATATCTTTGTCCATCTTCTTTGCTCCTAAGACAGGATATGTAGATGACTTGTGATGAATAGAAATGTATTTCTCTTGGTTCTGGAGGCTGCTAAGTCCAGTTCCAAGGTTATGATATCAGGCTTTTCTACTGCATCACATGTAGCACTGTGGTAGGCATCACATGGGGGGAGAACAGAGAGAGAATGAGGGAGAAATTAGAAGGGATTGAACACACCTTTTATAAGGGACCCAGTCCCTTGAAAACAGCATTCATCCCTTCACAAGAGCAAAGTTCTATTGCCCAATCACCTCTTACTGACTCCACCTCCCAATACTGTTGCATTGGAAAATAAGCTTCTAACACATGTTTTCTTAGGTGCACGTGGAAAGTACAAAGCCAGTTTCCACTAAACTTTAGAAAATCTTCCATTCTTATGATTGAAGTCCAAAGAAGGCATTTTAAACTCATTTCACATGATGGAATATTCCCCTGCTATGGCAGTCATAACACTTCATGGCACCACACTATGCAATGAGCTGCAACAGGACTCTTCAGGAGCTGATAGGAACTCCCTGAAACTATTTCCAGCTAGGGAATGAAAGAAAATCCAAAACATGGCTGGAAACGACACTCAACATCCACAAAATAGTCAGAACACATTAGTTAGCAATGGAATGCTGAATGAACAAGTGGGTATCCTGGGCCACAGGTCAAGGAATGAGGGGAGGTTTGCTTGTATCATGCTTCATGTGTAGTTCTGGAAGCAAAGGTATCATTTCAAGGGAGAGATTCAGTGTGCTTATTTAAATATTAGTTTATTTATATATTCGAGACAGGCTTTCACTTTTGTAGTTTAGGCTGGCCCTGAGCTCAGCCTCAAACTCACATCACAGCAATCCTCCTGTGTCTGCCTCTCAACTGCTGGGATTATAGGCATGAACCACCATGCCCGGCACTGTGGTATGTGGTTCTGATTGCTGGTGGGCATGAGTCTCCACGCCCAGCATTGTTGTATATGATTACTGGGGATCGAACCCCCAACCCTTGTGCTTTCAAGGCAGGTGCAGGAACCACTGAGCTAAATCTCCAGTCCCTATTAGTATATGTTTTTAATATGTGAAGTTTACATTCATTTTAAGGAGCAGGTACATGTGCATGACATATCTTGATTCTTTTCTATGCCCTTTTCTTCCTCACTCTCCTCCTCTCTAGAACTCCTCTCCCATTTTTACTATTATTATTGCATTATTATTATTTATACATTATGTTCATTACATATAATGTTTGTATTCATTGGGGGCACTTGGCACATGCATATGACATATCTTGATGTGTTTCTTAAAGGCCACTGATATCCTTTCCAAATAAAGGCCAACTGTCTGGCTTATATCTAGATATCTCCCCAAAGGCTCTTGCAGTCATAGATGGGGCTTTATGGAGGTGGCTGGATCTAGGCTGTGTGAAGCTGAGATTAAGGGTTCCCCATTCTAGGTGTGGGTGGCACCACCCAAAGGGTGGGCTGCCCAGATGAAATAAAGAGGCAGGCTTGGTTGCTGTTGCTCACTGATTTGGTGCCTTCTGCCTGGAAAGAAATGTTCTTCCTCTGTGCTGCCTCCCTGATAAGCCCCCCTGCTGTGCAGCCAGCCAGCTATGGACTAAAACCTCTACACACTCTGAGCTAAATAAACACTTCCCCTTTAACTGCGGGTGTTGGATATTTTGTCCCAGCAACAAGAAGAATAACTAAGACAACACAGGTTGATAGAAACCATTTCTCCATAGGGAGTGGAGTGGGAGATCCAATCTGTCCTCCCAGCTCTAGCCTGCTGTATGGCTTGGATAAGTTATTTAATATCTTCAGGACTGAACATTTTCATCTATAAAATAAAAGCAATATGGCAACCTCACAGAGATACTGGAAATGTCATATTAGAAAGCATATAATGAAGTTGCCTAAGAGCTAGGGACTGCTATAAAAATGGCATTTTTAGAATAAACATAAAAATTGAGAAAAGTTCGATTTATGGCAGTTTTAAGGATTAAAGTCTTTTACAGATGAGAATTTTCAGATATGTAGGACGCTTGTGGATTTTGTGGTTCAACCTTTTATCACAAACTGCTCTCTCTCTCCAATCTGTGGGGCCATCAGTTGTTAATTTTTTCTTTTTCATTATGAGAAGTTTCAAACATACACAAATTGAGTACATAGTATAACAAATATCCATTTATCTATCATCCAGCTCTAATAATCATTAATTCACAACTAGTCTTTTTTCTCCTATACTTTGCACCCCACTCCAAGTTATTGGAGAGTGAATTCCAACATCAGATAATTTCCTGCTACATAATATTTCTGGTTATGCTCCTATAAGGAAGGGACTTTAAAAAAGTGATCAGAGCCACAATACCATCATAGCAAAATTAGCAGTAGTTCCTTAAATTTATCAAATAACCAGTTTTCACTCAAATTCTTTGAAATGCTTAATATCTTTTTAATAGTTTATTTGAATTAGGATATAAATAAAGTTTACATTTAGTCATGACTTGATATAGTCCTTAAGTCACTGTTAACCCATAGGTCCTTTCTCACTAGAAATTTTGCCCTTTTTGATTCCTTTGTTGGAGAGTCTTGTCTGGGTCATTTTTCCTGGTGAGTTTAATGGATTTTGCTAACTGAATTCATGTGGTATAGTTTAACAAGTTCTCCTGTCATCTGTACTTCTTGTAAATTGGTTGTTAGGTCTAGAAGTATGAATATGTTCAAGTTAGGGATTCTTTTTATTATCTTTTTTATTGTGTGTTTTTGGCAAGAGCACTTCATAAATGGTACTGTGTGCTTACATTAGGAAACACAGGATGTCTGCTTGTCTCTGTGGTGTTGGCAGACATTGATACTGGTTGTCTACATCCAGGAATTTATTAGGGTTGGCACAATGTTGATACACTAATTCTGTCATGCTGTCTTTGTTTATTAGCTAGACTATATCTATAAATAGATAATTCTCTCCATCATCTGCAGTTACTCTGAGGGATAGTTTATTTAGGAAAAGCAAGATAAATGCTTAATTATTTTCTCTCTCTTCACTAGTTTTTAAGATAATTAGTTGGTTAGTTTATGCCTTCAATAATGACCAGTTTCTTTTGTATTTTTATAAACTCACAGATTTAAACACATCTGATGCCATTTAGTTTATTAGTCATTATTATTACTGAAGTTCAAATTTCCTCCCCTTGGTTAGTGTATCAGTCAGTTCTCATTACAGAAACAGATTTAAAGCAAGATATATAAATATATAAGAATTTCCAAATTAGGCTTATAATGGTTGTCTGCACAGTCTAATGGAAGAGCACAAAGGGGCTAGATGCACTTGCTGGAGTTACAAAGGATCCAGCCAAGCGTTGAAGGCCTGGAGCTCATGATAGAGTTCTGTGCAAGTCTATATCAAAAGGCTGAAGGATTTTCATTGAAAGGCTGAAGGATCTGTACTGGAGGTCAGGAAATAATGCCCAAGGTCAAAGTGAATGAAGACTGGAACTCACCTGAAGAAATGGGATCAAGTCTTCCTTCTTTGTTACCACTTTATTCCATTCAATCTAGAACCTATTGTTTGGTGCCACTCACACCCAGGGTGGGTCCTCTGACTTCAGTAAGTCCCTTTGGGCCCACTCAGAACAATGATGATCCAATTTAACTGGGCACGTCTTCTTCAAGTTGACATGAGCAGTTAAATATTACAGATAGGGAGAACATCTTCAAGTTTGTGCCGGAGACCTTTAATATGATCCTCCAGATCTTTAGTAGTTTCTTTGATTTGTAACAATGGCAAGATGTGCCAAAATAATTCTGTACAATCGTTGATTCAGACTGGCCATCAAACATTTCTCTAAGGATTCCTGGTTTAATTTAGCAGAAACAGGTGTTAATAGTGCTCACTGTTATTAACTCAACTCTTGATTTAAGCCTTTAGTAGTGGATCAGAGGTAAGGGAAAATCTGCATATATTTTTCATATTTAAGATTAAATAAATGGTAAATTAATAATGCTGCTGTCAATTGAGATTTAGAGTTATAGAATTTTACTTAACCTCATTGATTTTATGTCTATATGGTTTTTCTTCTTTACTGAAAATATCATTTTTCACTGTCACCACATAATTACTCATGTGCTTTCTTGTGCAACACACACAACAGTCTAAGAATAACAATGCAAACACCACTGTGAACTCTGTAATTTAAACATTAAATATGAATTTAAGAACATTTTTCAGTTCTTCTATCCTTAGGGTATATTCCATTAGGAATAGATGCAGAATCACATTATGGTGTTTTAAAATTCTGTGGAACAATTCTGCCCTGTGTGATTATTCTACCTATTGAATACGGAGTTAGGTTCACTTATTTCATCTTGCTTTTGATTTTTAGGGATTATTTCTGTAAAATTTAATTTTGTCTTATGCTTATGTAAAATATTTACAGAGCATCAGAATTAAATTTATAAAGCAAGGTATGTTTAAATAAGTCTAGCACTGATCTACTGTTAATATAAGCAAATACGTTTTATATACTTATAAATCCTCTTTTTCTAAGTAGCCGGTAGCATACTGTACATTTTGACCTTGCTTTTTAAATTTACTACATCCTAGAGATTCCTCCTTAATAGTGTGAAGACTTGCTCCCTCTCCTTTTTAATAACTGGTATCATTTCTTGTCAGAGTCTGTGTCTATCTCTGGAAATCTACATTCTAACATAAAGAGTCGAGCATTGGGAACTCAGAGAGCATATCTCTTAGTATAAAAGAATTTTGTGTTAACCAAGAGTTAACGGGTTTTGAGTCAGAACTCGACGGTCTCTATAGTAAGGAACAGGTCTGATCTTTGTTACAAATATCCCAATGGTTGATCTTAGTGTTCAATAAAAATTAGTCGAGTCAACGTAGCTTGAAATATTGCAAGTACCATCAAGATGATCAGAACATTCACTACCGCAATAGGAATCACTATGCTCACACTCAACATATCCATGGCATTTGGTCATTTGAGTTGGCAAAGATAGTCAAGTCTGAAAATCATTACTTTGCTTTTGGAGTTTCTTCTGGGAAACCTGTAATTTTTGGGTGTCATACAAACTTGAGGGTAAAAGCACCATATGGCAGTATTCATCTTAATGAAAACTGTTCTGGAAACTAGGAAGGAGTGCCTTACTTTTCTTCCATGGCACAATTTTATCAGTTGATTGATTGATTGATTCACATATTGATTTTACTTACAAACTGCATTTTAAGCATCTACTATGTCCAGGTGCGATGCTGAAAATTGGAAGTAGGGTAATTTTTCTTCCTTTGCTGAGTCTATGGATGCCTTTGCTCACATGCTTGGAACAACCTTATCTGACCTGACCCTTCTCAGTCTCAGAGTGCTAACTTCTCCTTGGATGGAACTGATATAAACCCAGCAGGTGGTGAGGACTGGGCCAGTATTTGCACATACTTTTTCAGATGCAAGGAAAATAAAGATGCTTCCAATCATATGACCTTAGTTCATCCTGCTGAATGTATTTATTTATCTTTGGTATTTAAATCTGGAATGGACTCAGGTCAAAAATATCCAGGTCTTCATAAAATGCTTAGACATTTTTAGGAATGAAAGCTTTGATGGGTTAATAATATAGTTGTTTGTATAGTGAAAATAATTGGTCCCTTCTCTAAATATAAACTCTGCTGTTTTCTCCCAGCTGACAGGCTTTTCAGTTCTGGGGCACAGTGTGTCTTCTCTTCATCATCTATTCTTTTTTTCAACAAAATGCAAACAGGTTAAGCGTAGTACTGCTGTGTAATGCTGCAGTCTTCTGCTTAAAATAGGTTGCTTTCAAAGGCTTTTACAAATTATTCTACCTACACTTACAGGCTGTGTTAATAACCCACTTCTTGAGCTTAACTGTGTACAAAGATGACCATATAGAGAGAACCTCTGACAGAGTGGGCTGGCAGAGGGTAAGGCACACTTCTCGGGGGGTGAAAGGAAGGCAGGGCACCTGGAAATTAGTGCACATATGCACGTGCCCACACACACTCTAAGTGTAATCACATCCACAAATGAGGACACAACACAACACTTCCATGTGCACACATTTGTGTAGCTAACAAGCACACTTGCATGAGTGCACACACATGAACACTCATTCATGTGAACTGCCATGTGCTCAGAACTTGCTCACATACCTGTGTATATATAGAAACATTAACTCTCACACATCTATACATTTACAGCTGCACTTACACCCTTATGCATCAACACTTATAAAGCACTCACTCATAAACATATGTACACACTTGCACACAGGTTCAAATCAACCTGTACACTTACGACTTTCTTTGTCATGGAGGCTTGAAATGACCATTTAAGTGGAACATATTCTCTTCTAATGCTTCTCTTTTTATAGTATTCACAAACTAGACATTTGGATGGAAATTCACCAACTGCCACTATTTAGTCCTGGATGTCCTACCTGGCAGTAGACTGTCTATGGTTCAAGCCCACAGGACTGGTTTTTGCAGTAAATTTAAGCCCTAGGGGCTGAGGATTTAGTTCAGTGGTTCTGGTGCCTGCCTTGCCAGCACAAGGGCCCAGGTTCAATCCCCTGTAACCACATACAGCAATACGGGACGTGGTAACTCACACCCACCAGCAATCAGTACCTCATACCAGCAGTGCTGGGCATGGTGGCTCACGCTTGTAATCCTAGCACTTAACAGACAGGGGCAGGAGAACTGCTGAGCTCAAGGCTGAGTTCGGGACCAGCCTAAACGCCAAATGAGACCCTGTCTCAAAGCAAAGCAAAACAAAACAAAACAGAAACTATGATGATGTAAATGAATTCTAGAATATAAAGTAGATATTGTGTAATAGAAAATATTTAAAAAGAAATGGGGTGTAGGGGCAAGTAAAGAGGGTAAAAATAATGTGATGGTAATAAAAAAAGGAAAAGCCTATGTATAGGGAATGAGGGGGTTGTAGGGTGGGTAGGGGAATGGGAAAAATGAGAATTAAGTCTGTCATATCATATACTGGTACAAATTCTCAATGCTGAAAGTGACTCTGATGTGTATATATAATTACTAATAAAGATTGCAATTAAAAAAACTAAAAATATTTGAAACCCCAGAACCAATACCTAAAAATTAAGGAGGCAAGTTTTCTGAGGGCTGCTCCTCATCTGGGGAAGGCAAAGCATTAAGGGGGCCTCAGATTTGCCCAAGGACTTCTGGGAGGTCACAGGTAGCTGAGCAGAGTCTAGCAGCAGCCAGACACCCCGAAGCCACAGACCTCTGGGTATTGAACTGAGGTGATTTTCTTGCTTGACACTCCCAGGCAAAGATGCTTGTCTTCAGCTTCTAAACATTCTCTCCCATTAATGAATCCTCCAATCAAACTCATTAATCGTGTTTTTCATTATCCAAAATGACCTCTGGAAGAAAGCCCCCTATGTTGTTCAGAGCAAGTGGCTGTATATTTTGCATCTCATTTATCAAACTTTTATGAAGTAGTAATTGTGTGCATGCTTCATGAGCTAAGCACACTCTGAACTTGCTGGGAATATAATTTTTCTGAACACTATTTCATTGCTGCCTGTCTGAGGGACAGAAAATGAAGCTCATTGTGTAGTGAAACTCTGCTTTCAGAGAGGAAATTAAAGAACTTCTTGCCTAGCACTGATCCCTTCATCGCAAAATTTACACTGAGGTTTTTCTCTGGACAACAGGACCTGACTTATAGACCATCACAATCTGGCAAGCTCTTACAGTTCACACCACATAGAGCCATGAGTCCTGGCCCCATCAGACCTCCCCAAAGCCCTAAAAACCATTCATCAAGAGCCTCTCTTTTCAATATCTCCTTCTGAGGACCTTGGAAGGAGCTGCAGATATGAAGATTCTTATTTACAATCCTTTTGTGACTTCTAGTTTTCAGTCTGCCATTCAGAAGGTCGGAAGTCACCACCTTGTACTAACAAGTAAAAAAGCTGAATAAATTGAAAAATCAGCAATTCTTCATGGATATGCGTAGAAGCAATGTTACAGGACCAATTGCTGACTCCAAAATTAGAAAGACCAACAATGAATACAGAATCACAATTTACTCCTGTGCAGAAGTCTCGGAGGGAATAAGCAACAGCAAAATTGATGAGTTGCTAGGGGCTCAATATGGACAAAACTGAAAGAATAAAATCTCCAAGGCGACTCAGTAGCACAGGGTTCTGATACTTTGTGAGTTCCAGTTCCTGGAGCTCTACCATGTTCTCACAGTGAATATGAGGAAAAAGATGCCTGTTAGAGAAAAGACAAGAAGAGAAGCATTTTGAACAGAGTTAGTCTGTTTCTCCTAAAGAAAACTTTCAGAAGTAACTCTTTCACCCAAATCAAACCTGCTAGAATTTTAGCAGAGTCAGACTGACACAGGGAACCCGAGTCCTTCGTGGCCTTATATGTGGCTTTACTCATCTGCAGATCTTCTAGCTATCCTGTCCCACCAGAGGGAGGAGGATCTATGAAACATGTCCGAGGCCTTCAGTCCAGAGGCGAGCTTCACTAATGACAGAGACACAATCATAAAACTATGATGCATTGCTTCTTCCCTACAATTCATTAACCACATTACTAAAATCTGTTCTATTGAGTAGCCCAGATAACAAGACATACTAAAAAGAAAACTTGAAGAGAGAAGACAAGTGCTAAAATTGGAAACATATGTAACAGGGATGTTGGAATTATTACACAGAAACAACTATGACTGACTAGTTTGACACACCTATTATTAATATGCTAAGGGATTTTAAGGATAAAGCAGATAGCACACAAAAGCAGATGAGGGAGAGAGAGAGAGAGGAAAAGAAAGAGACAGAGATGGAGACTCAGGGAGAGAGAGAGAGAGAATGTAACTGAGAAGAGAATGATTTAGTTTTGAGAGAAAAACTCCACCAACCTTGCTTCCTGTACTTTGTGAAATCATTCTTTGCTGCCTACAGCAAAACAATTATAACAATTTATCATTTTTATATCTTCCTGATGAATTGATACTCTTAGAAAAGCAAAGGAGAAATAGTACTTAGACGAACAAAAATTGAGAGCATTGTTATGATTAAGTTTTGGTAAGTTGTATGCTTTTAGGCATTTTTCTATTCTATGTAATCCAATTTGTTGGTGTGTAATTGTTCGTAGCATTTATGATTTTGCTTGTGGTGTCAATCATAACATTTCTTCTTTATATGATTTTGTTTGAGATTTACTTCTTCATTTCATAACTGACTGTAGCTAACAGCTATCATCTTTTGTACCTTTGCCAAAAACTTCCAAGTAATTTTTAGCTTCATGGTTGTTTCTATTGTTTTTCTCTTTCCTATATCATTTATTTCTTTTTTTGTCTTTGTTATTTCTTTGTTTTGCTAACTTTAAGATTAGTTTTTAGTAATTTTCTTTTTCTCTAGTTTCTTAAACTTCAGGATTAGGTTATATAGTTGAGTTCTTTCATCTTTTTATTTTTCATCTTTTTAAATGTATTTATCAGCACAAACTTCCTTCTTAGAAATGTGGTTGCTGTATTCTACATTCTTAGTGTGCTGTATTTTTAATTTTATTTTGTCTCCATATAATTTATAATTTCTCTTTTCAGTTCTTCTTTGACTCATTGCTTGCTTAGAAGTGTATTATTTAATTTCTTTATATTTGTGATTTTTTTCTAGTTTCCTTGCTATTGATCTCTAGTTTTATTCCATATTTCCAATCTGATTATTTTGTCACCTACGATGGGATCTCTTGAAAGATATCATGTGCATTTGAGAAGAATGTATATTTTGATCTGGAATGTTCTGTATATATTTATTAGGTCCATTTAGTATCATTCCAGTCTGCTGTCTCACTGATTTTCTGAGAGGGTACTCTGTCAATTCCTGAAATTAGAGCCATTAAATTCTTTTTGTTATTTCCTTGCTTTGCACAGCTCCATTTAGTTCTTTGAATTATAATATTTGTTTTATGTATTAAGTGTGTTTGTTATAATAATTTATCACTGTTATATCATTCTGATGAATTGATACTTAGTGTTATATGATTCCCTTCTCTGTCACTGGTGCCAGTTTTTGACCTGAAGTCTATTTTGACTAATATAAGTAGAATCATTTCTTCTCTCTTATATTCCCTATTTGCATGGAATACTTCTTTTCAATTTCTACATTTTTTTTTTTTTTTTTAGGTTTTTTGAGACAGGGTCTCGCTTTGTGGTTCAGGCTGGCCCTGAGCTCAGCCTCCAACTCACATCACAGCAATCCTCCTGCCTCTGCCTCCCAAATGCTGGGATGACAGGCGTGAGCCATCACGCCCGGCACTGTGGTATGTGGTACTGGTTGCTGCTGGGTGTGGGTCTCCACACCCAGTATGGTATGTGGTTACTGGGGATTGAACCCGGGTCCTTGCGCTTGCAAGACAGGTGCCGGAACCACTGAGCTAACTCCCCGGCCCTCAATTTCTACATTTTCAGTCTACATTCAAACTTTGTTTCCTGTAGGCACCACATAGGTGAGCCTTATTTTTAGTCCATCACTCTTTGTCTTTTGATTGAGGAGTTTAATCCATTTACTTTAAATAATTATTTATGGGGAAGAAATTACTATTGTCATTTGTTAAGTGTTTTCTTTTTCTACTGTTGTTACTTTGTTAAGTTTTTCTTTTGTGGTTCTTTTTTTTTTTTAATGCTGCCTTCCTTTGTGTTTTACTTGTATTTTTTGTATCGGTACACTTTGATTCTTTACTTTTCTGTGTAGATATTTTCTTTGTAGTGACCAGGAGGCTTATAAGAAAATATCCTCTAGTGTATTTTAACCTTGTAACTCCAATTACATACAAGAATGATACATGTCTGCTTTCTCTTACATTTGAAATTTATTTCATGGCTTATATATTGTTATAGTCTTTGTTAACAAATTTTTAGTTTTTATTCTTTGTTTTTCTTTTAGCTTTTCTATTAAATATGTGACTTATGTGCTACCATAATAGTATTCTACATTTGTCTGTGCATTTATCAACCCTAGTAAGTCTTATATTTTCAAATGTGCCTAGGTCTTATTTAGTTTCATTCAACCAAGGCTTCTTTTTGCATTTTTTTGTTGGTAGTCTGATGGCAATGAACACTCTCAGCTTTCATTTTTCTGGGAAAGTCTATATGTCTCTTTCATATCAAAAGACAGTTTTTCTGGAAATGATACTCTTGACTGTTTTTTCGTTAGGGGCTTTGAATGTACAATCATACTTCTTTATGGCCTATAAAAGTTTTTGCAGAGACATGTACCGATAAACTTTTATCAGGGAGTGGATGCCTTTGTATGCGATGAATTATTTTTCTCTTGCTACTTATTGATCTTGAACAATTATGCCAGGCACTTAAAAAATTGACACCAATCCTTCTCAGACTTTCTCAAAAAACTAAAATTTTTAAATGTTTTCAAACTCATTTTATGATACTAATATTATATTTACACTAAAGACAAAGACACTACAAGAAAACTACAAACTAATACCCCTGATGAAAATTAATGGAAAAATTCTTAACATATATGAGTAAACCAAATTCCACAGCACATAAAATGTTATACATCATGATCAAATGGATTTTTTCCTGTGCTGTCAGGATGGTTCAATACACGCAAATCAACTAATGTGATATACTACATGAACCGAATAAAGCATAAAATTTACATGAGCCTTTCAATAGGTGCTGAGAAAGCACTTGAAAAATTTAATATTTTTTCATGCTAAAAATTTGGAGCACAGAGACATATAAAAAATTTACTCCAACATAGTAAAGACTATTTATGTCAAGTCACAGCTAATATCGTGTTCATCAGAAACAAATCAGGGATACCACTGGAGTCCTAGCCACAGCTATTTGGCATGAAAAACAACAACAGCCTCCCAGATTGAAAAATAAAAATAAAATTATCTCTGTACAGATATGATAAAACATATAGGCTGAAAATGAATGGAGGGGAAATGATACACCATAGACCTAGAGTCCCCAAACAAGCAGGAATAACCATGCTAATTTCATATAAAGTGGAATTAAGGCCAAAAATAATCAGAAAAGACAGAGAAGGTCACTACTATTGATAACAGTAATAATTCTACAAAAAAGATAATAATTATAATTGAATATCAGCACACTCATTTTCATAAAGTGAAAACTTGCTGAATAAAAAGGACAGACACCAACAGAGTAATAGTAGTGCGCTTTAACACTCCACAGTCACAAATAGACAGGTCAATCAAGCAATAACTCAGCAAAGGGATTTCAGGGTTGAACCTTACCATTGAACAAATGGATATAACAATAAATGCAGAGTATCTGAGCCAACGAAAACACAGAATGTTTTGTGATCTAGAATAAAACAAATTTTAGATCATAAAGATTGCTGAAATAAATATGACAAAAATCAAAAAATCTCATGTATCATGTTAGATAAAAATGAAATAAAACTAAAAGTTCACTGCCAAGAGAAACACAGAAACTATACTAACGTGTGGAGATCGAATAATACATTCTTTAATAATCAGTGGGTCAGAGACAAAATTAGGAAGTAGATTTTAAAAATGTTAGAATCAAATAACAATGGCTGTACAACATAGCAAAGTCTGTGGGACACAAGAAAGCATTTCTAAGAAGGAAACTTATAATTCTTAGGGGAGAAGTAGAGCACTATGAAATAAATGGTCTAACAACATATTTTAAATTCCTGAAGAAACAAGAGCAGTCTAAATCCAAAACTTGAAGAAAAAAAATGATAAATATCAAAGCAGAAATCAATGAAATTGCAACAAAAAATTACATAAGATAAATGAATCAGTTACTTCTTTGACAGGATAAATAAGATTGATGAACCCTTAGCTAACCTTATGAAAAGGAGGAAGCAAAAGACCTACATCAATCAATTTGAAATGAAAAAAGTAAAATCATCACAGATATCACTAAAATTTAGAGGATTCTAAGAGAAAATTTGTATTAAAATTAATTGGATAATCTAGAAGAAGTGGATAAATACATAGACCCCTTTGACTTACCAAAATTGAACCAAGAAGATATAAAAACTGAATATACCAATAATAGGCACATTGACATTGAGATATTAATGAAAATTCTACCAAGAAAAGCCTATGACCTGACTGGTTCACACTGAATTTTACCAGAACTTCAGAGAACTAATGCCAATACTTGTCATATTCTTCTACGAGGTTAAAAGGGAAGGAACACTGCCAAACTCACTCCACAATCTAGCATTACCCTGATACCAAAACTGGACAACAAACAGAACCATAGGCCAGTATCATTAATAATCATAGATGCAAAAATCTTTAACATGATACTTAAAAATAGAATGTAACAAATCATAAAAATGGTCATACATCATAATCAGATTGTCTGTATCCTTGTGCTAGAAGATTGCTACAACATATGTAAATCAATGAAAGTAAGCAAGGATAAAATCACATGATCATCTTAAAAGATTCATAAAAAGTCTGATGAAATCCAACACTTGTTTGTAATAAAAACGTGGATGAAAACAGGTGTAGAAGAATTTTACCTCAAACTGATAAAAACCATTTAGGGCAAACTGAGCGGCAATATCATATTAATGAAAAATTGAAGGCATTTCCTCTAAAATCAGTGCAGTTCAATGTAGTTTTAGAAACTTTAGTCAAAGAAAACAGGCAAGAACAAGAAATTAAAAGGTCATGAGTAGGAAATAACAAGCTCAAACTATCTTTATTTGCAGATGACACAATCCTGATCCTTTGAGTAGAAGATCTAAAATCCTCTACCAGGAGACTTTGAGAAGTAATAAGTAAATCCAGCAAAGCATTAGGATTTAAAATCAACACTCAATAGTCAATAGCATTCCTGTATGTGTATTAATACAAAATATACTGAAAAATACATCAGGAAAACAATTCCATCCAAGGAAACTCCAAAAATGTTGAATATCTAAGAATAAACCTGATTAAAGAGGTGAAAATCTCTATAGGAAAAGCTGTAGTGCTCTGAACAAAAGAGTTTGAAAAAACTTTAGAAAATGCTTCTAGCTACACAGAATTAATATAGTCAAAATGCTCATATTATCAAAAATGATGTATAGATTTAGTGAAATCTCAATCAAATATCAATACCATTATTAATAGAAAAATAATCCTAAAAGTAGTATGGAACCAGAGAGACCCAAAATAGCCAAAAATATATTGGGCAAAAAAGGGCAAGCAAGAAGTAATACAACCCTAAATATCAAGATGTGTTAGAAACCAGTAGTAGTAAAACAGCCTGGTACTTACACAAAAATAAGCATGTAAACCAGTGATATAGAATAGAAAACACAGAAGCAGTCCTATTAATCTTCATCTATCTGATCTTTAACAAAGGAGCTAAAAACAAATGCCAAAGACAAGGTAACCTCTCTAACAAATGGCTCTGGCAAAGCTGGTTATTGCATGCAAAAGAATTAATCTAGACTGTGCTGAAAGCATCAGAAGTGAAGCATAAAGACAGAAACAACAACTGAAACTACTGGAAGATAAAATAGGTAAAACACGAAGACACAGGAAATATATTCAAGAATCAACAAATGAGACTACATCGAGTTGAAGAGCTCCTGTGCAGCAAAGGAAACAATAGAATGAAGAGACAACCTACAAAATAGGAAGTATTTTTGTCCACTACTTCTTTCATTGAGGACTGATATCTAGAATACATAAAAAGTAAAAAAAAAAAAAAGACTTCCCAAAGCAAAAGACTCAATTAAAAAAATGGGAAATTGAATTCAATCACACTTTTTAAAAGAGGTACAAGTGATCAATAAGTCATGATAAAATGCTTGGCATCTTTGACCATTAGGAAAATGCAAATCAGAACAGCACTGAGGTACCATCTTACTCTAGTAAGAATGGCTATCATTAAGAACTCAAAAAGCAGCAGTTACTGTCAAGGATATGAACAAACATAATCATTCTACATTGTTGTAAACCAGTCCAACCACCATGGGAATCAGTATGGAGATTCCTCCAAAACTAAAATGAGAAATTCCACTTGACTCATCTATAAATTTCTTTGGTATCTTCTTGAAAGAATTTAAACTATAAAATTACAGTGATCGATTCATATTCATGCTATGGCAGCATAATTTGCTATAGCTAAATTATGGAAAGAGTCTAGATGCCCTAACTGATGAATGTTTGAAGAAAATGTGATTTATATATACAACAGAGTACTACTCAGTCATAAAAAAGGATAAATTTGTCATTTGTAGGGAAATCGATCTTGTGATTATGTTAAGTAAAATAAATCCAAGAAGGTTCAATATCACATGGTTTCTCTTATATGAGAAAATCAAAATGTAATAAAACAAAATAAAAATGAAATGATAGGATATAGGAAGATAGACTTTTTGAAGATGGGAAAGTGATCGGGGGACTGAGGGAGAAGGAAGGGTACAAAGAAAAAAATGATAAAAAATGATCAAGGTAAAATATATATGTACTAATTCCCCAATGTAATTATTATGTATCATAAGCATATGGCAATGAAATGCAAAGTAAATAGATTCAACTGAAAAAATATGTGTTATGACAGATAAATAAATTCAATAGCATTGCAGATACAGATTAAACACTCAAAATCAACTGCATTTCTATGTATCAACAATGAAACAAAAATCAATAATATTACTCCTTTTATAATAGAAAATAAAAAAGAATAAAATGCCTACATTTTATAAATTTAGCCAGGTAAAAACTTACATACTGAAACTCAAACAACATTGATGAGGGAAACTGAGGTAGATACAAATAAGTAGAAAAACCTCCATGTTCATGGATTAGAAGACTTAATATTTTAAAGTGGTAATACTAACCAAAGTAATCTACAAATTCAACAACATAGCCATCAAAATATGCTAAGAAAGGACATTATTTTCAATAGTAAAGATAGGAAAACAAGCCAAAAATCTGTCACAGATAAACATGTATTTATAGAATATTTTTTAACCTTAATAAAGGCAATCCTGCCACATACAACATAGAGGAACCCAGAGGACATTATACTGTGTAAAATAACCCCTGTCAGAGAAGGAAGGCCAAATACTGCACAACCACATATAGGAGACATCTAAAATAATCACGCTCAGAAAAGCAGAGAGTTTAATGTATTTTTCAGGGGCTGAGGGAGGGAGAGATGATGAATTGTTTAATTAGTATAAAGTTATCTAAGATGCATCAATTCTAGAACTCTTTTGTATAACATAAGGCCAGTAAATATGAATTATATATTTGAAAATTTAGGAGAAAAGATTTCAAGTGTTCTTACTACCCAATGAGACACTCCTGCACAAATATACATGCACAAACAAAATGACAGAAGAAAACTTTTGGAGGTGATGAATATGTTTTTTTACTTTGAATGTGTGGATGGTTTTATGAGTATATGCATATGCTCAAAGCCATCAATTTATATATAGTAAACATGTGAAGTTTTCTATTAGAAAAAAATTCAAAACATAGTGTTAGACAAAAAAATACCAGATTGAGGGAGACTTTTGCCAGGATATTTGTCTTCTAAGTAAATGTTAAAAAGATTTATTTAGGGAGAAGGAAAATTATGTTGGTGATAAAACTGTGACTGTATAAAAGGAGAACATTGGAAAGAAATGAAAGTCTTTCATTATTCTTAACTGATTAATAGATAACTGTCTTCAAAATAACAATAACATATTGTATAACAGTATTTGTTTACATTTGCCTTTGTAAGCATATATATATATATATATATATATATATATATATATATATATATAGTGTGTGTGTGTGTGTGTGTGTGTGAAATGAGTGACAATTATAATATGAGGGATGAGAGAGAGGAATGTGGTCTTTTTATTACAAGTCATTTGCATCATACAGAAAGCAGCTTAGCATTATTTGAAAGTGGACTTGGATTAGTTGTAAAGAATACTATAAAGTTCATATGAACCACTAAAAAAGTTTTAAAAATAAAGTACAATTAAGGTGCTAAGAAAGGACAAAAATGGAGTTATGTAAAATTAAAAATACAAAGGCAGAAAAAGCATGACCCAAAACAGCAACAAATAGAAAACAAACCCATGTGATATCATTACAGTTATAGAGTATTCACTTTGAACATCACTGGTATAAATTAATCAATTAAAAGAGAGGAGTAAAAAAAGACCCAGCCATATTTTGTTTATAAGAAATCCATTTGAAGTATAAAGACACATATAAATGGAAAGTAAACAGATATAAAGATCTATCATTTTATCAGAACCCAAAAAAGTAAAAACAGCAGGTGTAGTTGTATTAATTTCAGATAGATTTCACAGTCAGGATGATTATCAAGACTACAAAGGGCATTATATAATGATTAAGAAGTCAATTTTCAGGCGGGGAGTTGGCTCAGTGGTTCTGGCGCCTGTCTTGCAAGCACAAGGACCCAGGTTTGATCCCCCAGTAACCACATACCATACTGGGCGTGGAGACTCACCCCAGCAGCAATCAGTACCACATACCACAATGCTGGGTGTGGTGTCTCACGCCTGTAATCCAAGCACTTGGGAGGCAGAGGCAGGAGGATTGCTGTGATGTGAGTTTCAGGCTGAGCTCAGAGCCAGCCCAAACCACAAAGCGAGACCCTGTCTCAAAAAAAAAACTAAAAAAGAAGTCAATTTTCCAAGAAGACACAGCAACCCTTGCTACATATTCACCTAACAGCAATGACAAAATATGTCAGGCACAAGCTGATAGGAAGGTGTACGTGAACTTGCTCTTATGTCATCAAAGGACTGTGCATCAATATCCTTCTTTCAGATAGGAACAGATCTAGCAGGCAGAAACCAGAAAGGACACAGTCCAGCTCAACAGCACTATTAGTAAACCAGCTATGATGGACATCTATAGGTTACTTCATCCAACAAGAAAATACACATTTTTCTCAAGCTCACACGAAACATTTACCAAGAATTACTACACTCTCGGCAATAAGACAGATCTTATATTTAAAAAGAATAGAAATTCTACAGTGTCTACACTCAGGCCACAGGGAATTCAGTTTAAAAAATTCAATAGAAAGCAGCTGAAAAATATCAAAGTACTTACAGATTAAACAACATCCTGTATAGAAACTGGTACTCGAGAGCAATGTATCCCTGTGTTAGGACAGCTACAGTTGACTCTCAAATATCCCAGCTGAGCGCTGGTTATTCCTTGTCAGTCACCCCTAGTGACAGAGCAGGACCCTGCACTCCTACTGATTGTGGCTCTCACTCTACTGCTTCACCTCAGAGCTCCAGCACTACTCCTGCAGACAGGAGGACAATAAAGCACCCCTCATGTGCTTGCTGTGCAGATGAGATCCAAATGTGTCTTCAAAGGTTGGCAGGTATCAGCCTGTAGAACTCCAAAGGGACCAACTTAAAAGTCCTTGTCCTCAAGTCAAATGTCCACAATCCTACACATATGCGAAGGTGTGCATGGATGTCTGATTCATCCTGATGTGTCCAGGACATATCTGGGCACATATCTGGTGTACAGTAGATACACAATAGCCATTTGGAGGAGTGGCACAGGCTGCTCTGAACATGCAAGGACAGTGCCACAATGACAAGGTCTCTTTATCAAACAATCGTAACTGCTTATTTAGCCTGTGTACTTAGCTAAAAACAAGGAACAAAACTAGATGGAGTCTGAGCCTCTAGGCAGCTTACAGCCAATGGGGAGGCAGGCAGGAGGCAAATAGTCACATACAGGAGTACAGAGGTGCCTTTCAGGTGGGGTCGAAGCTGATATGGGGAGGAGGGTTGGGAAGGCCCCTATGATGAGCTATGAGGTGAGATAAAGTGGGTTGGAGGAGGGCTGGCATTTTCCTGCAGAGGGAGCAGTTTCTTGAAGTTCCAGAGGTGGGAAGAAATTCAGGCTCCTGGAAATTCCTTGTGTTTGATGCATTGGCAGCAGAGAAAGAAGGGTGAGATGAGGCTGGATCGCCTCAAAGGCTGTGGGCTGGGCTTTGAACCTTTCTGGAGGGGAACTCAGGTAGCCAGCCCTTGACTTAAGGACATTTTCCTGTGGTGCTACATTTTTACCTCACTACTACCATTCACTCTTCTCCTGCAGGAGACTTGGGAGCCTATCTGTGAAGAAGCCTCTCTCCTCCCACCAGATTCTTACGTATTATCCGGTTTTATAGTTGCTGACTTAATAAATGTGGGGCTACAGAATCAACCTACCTGGACCTAGTTAACTCCTCTATGGAGTACCAGAAGAAGGATGAGCATTCATCTTGTGATGAGTGAGTGGGAGAGGCACCCTCCCAGACAGGGCTACGGGTGATTCTCTGAGGAATCAGAAAATCTAACGAAGCGACATTATCAGCGATGAGCAGCAGTTTTCAGCAGCTGGGACAGGTGCATCCTCCCACCTCTCCAGCAAATTGCCACCCCATTAAGATTAGTTGGGGCCATGGGACTGCTGTGCTTCTACACTTGGTCTATACCCCTATCTTCCCAGGAAGGCTGGCCCCTTTCTCTTTGGCCCCACACCTGTCACTCACAATGATACTAGGAGGAAGCTGTCACTCCTAGAAGGGCTCCTTTCCTTGATCTTGAGAACGTCCCCAGGACTCTTCAGAATTTGGGTTTCTGTTGAGGATGAGTTCTGGGGGCCTGAGAAAGGAGGTTCTCCAGGGATTTCCAGAACATAACACACACTGGAAGCTGAGAGCCTCTGCGTAGTGTCAGGACGCAGCCAGGTCTGGGAACAGGAACCACGGCCCTGCTTTTGGCTCTTTGTCCTCCTGGATGAGACCCTGGGTACTTGGTTTACTTACTTTGTCTCCTCTATCACTGGAAGCCCAGTGATGGTAGATTTCATTCTGTGTACCATTTTTTGGTCAATTAGCTGTGCCTTTTTAGATGAGTGCATTTCTGGGCCCAGAGGAGAAGCATTTAACGGTCGATTAGTGATGCCTACCGTGGCCGGGGGAGAAGGCTCACGTCTAATGATTTTATCCTCAGATGGATAGTCCTGAAGGTCTCTCCAGGTGAAGCATATGGAAAACTCTCCACAAAACTTTCCCTGACTTTGTCCAAACTCAGTCTTCTTCCCTTTCTGCCCTGACTTTTAAAAAAGAAAATCCGTATTCAGGCCCATTGGCCTGAATGCAGCATAATGTTGGTTTTAAAAATTTTGTTGTATCAGTGCAGTTTTATATTATTATATGATTTCCTTACTTGAACATTTGATTCCTCAGGCAGATCACAGATTCCTTCAGAGTAAGTTCTCTGGTACTGATCTCACCTGGAGGGCTGTCCTGCGCACATGGTTACTAATAGATGCCTGATGAAGAGGCCATGGAAAGTTCTCTTTGATATGATTTAGTGCTGTCTGCGGTTCATTGTGAAGATTTTGGCTCACAATTGATTCTGGCCTGCAAATGACTTGAAACTTAGACAATTATCACAGATGCTGGCTATTGACACTCTGCCAAGATCTCCCTGTCTATCCATACAAAGAACTGTTCAGCAATATCCTGTTTCCTAAAATGACCCAGAAAGTGCTATATTTCTGAATCTCCTGACTTAGACCTACCATGTAGCCTCTTCCATACAGAATTAGCTCCCAAATTCTTTTCAAGACCTTAGGTCATCATACTTATTTCCCCCAATATGGCCACTGATGTACATTTTCTAAGTTCCAAATTAGGAGTCATGATAGGAATGGGTAAATCACTTTAATGGGTCTTTGATTCAGAGAAACACAGGTTGCAAAGTCATCATGAAGTCTGCTCTCGGGTGTAATTAAAGCAATAGTCAGGCAGGTTCTGCTGGGCATCTCCTAAAGGAGTAATGGTGTCTAGCTATGGTGAAGGTGTTTGGTGCTGATTTCTGGGGTACTAGATTCTCTGTGTCCTTCAAGGAACTGTCACAGCTGGTTTTGTCTGTCTCTGCACCCTCCTCACTTACCTCTCACACTGATGACAAAGATCTGGATTCTAAATGATGGCCTCACATCACAGTTTGGAAGTTGAGGCCGACTTACAGAGAATAGCTGTTTGTTTTGCAAACTTGGAATCCTGTTCAGTCCATGTGGCCCAGTGCTCTGGGGTTTGCATTGCTGACAGTCCTTGAATTCCCCATATATTCCCCTGCAGTTGGCCTGGGAGAGAACGCCACATGGAATGCCAGCAGACGCTCAGTCCCACTCTCCTGCCCGAGGCTGCAGCAGCTGCTCTCCAATTAAGCATCTTGGTTCAGACGAGGCTACTGACCCTCAGTTCACCTAAATAAACCCACTTCTTCAGGAATGCTGGGGATTTCACACCCGCAGGCCTCCTGCGGCTTCCCTTGGGAGTTTTGAGTTTTACAGGATTTCGAGGATCATACTCTGGCATCGCTGAGCGTTTGGGTAGCCATACCTTCTGAGCCTTGAATGAGAAGCCACATAATATGCCCCCCTTAGGTGAGCCATGACCGCTGTGGATAAATCTTTCTCATCTGAGAATGAGTCACCTCTGGAGGGGCTGTCACGATGTGGCCTTCTTGACTTACTTCTCAATACTCAGGATCCAGAGGCCTTTTCTCCACAGTTGGAGACGCCTCATACAAGGGTCACCAAGGTCATATGATGGATCATATGCCATATAGGACCCATGATGTGGTTTCATACCCAAGTTTTATTAGGTCACAGCTCTGTTTGTTCATCTGTTGTCTGTCTATCTTACAGCAGCAGAGAGAAGAGCTGCAGCAGATTCTCTCTGGCTTACAAAACCTAGAATATTTACCATCTGGCTCTTTACAAGGAACAAGTTGTCAACCCTGCCCTATACCACCTCAGCCCTACACCCTGTGCAGACACTAGGATAGAGATGATACTGATTCATGGAGAGAGCTCCAGAGCTCCCCCTACTTTGAGCTCCTTCTTCAGGAAGGTACCGTACACAGGGGCAGAAGGAAATCTGAGGCTGCTGGTGCAGGTTCCTAGGCCTGATCTGCTGACCCCCTGTCCTTCTGTAAGATGCTCCAGTGGAGAGTTTAGAAGTCATAGATATTTGATTAACACATTCACTACCCTCTTCTTGAATTTTTACAAGATATATGAATGTATAAAAGTCTCTAGGAAGTTTTGCCGGTAATGAAGTGATTGGGTCTCGCTTTGTAGTTCAGGCTGGTCCTGAGCTCAGCCTCAAACTCACATCACAGCAGTCCTCCTGCCTCTGCCTCCCAAGTGCTGGGATAACAGGCGTGAACCACCACCCCCAGCACTGTGGTATGTGGTACTGATTGCTACTGGGTGTGAGTCTCTACACCCAGTATGGTATGTGGTTACTGGGGGATTGAACCCGGGTCCTTGTTCTTGCAAGACAGGTGCCGGAATCACTGAGCTAAATCCCTGGCCTGATTCAATATTTTTTAAACCAAGTTTTTTTTATTAAGAATTGATCACAGAATTATTTTTATATTTCCACCCCTAGTCCTAGCCCACAAAATCTAAAAATAAACTTTGAAAACAATAGCTGAAGAGAAAAGGTTATTTTCATGGCATTTTAGAAAATATTTAATTCCAGAGTGCTCTACTTGGTTCTAGAAAGGGGCGGTAAGACCAGTGGTACAGCCTTTTTGGGGACCTTTGTGGCTTACAGATCCTGGTTGCCCAAAATTCTTTCTTTTCTCTTAATGACTCCTGGCCAGTTAGTTGGGAAGAGCTCAAATATCAGTACTGTGGATGGTGCGATTAGATGCAGACAGACCCGCATCTCAGGTCATTTGGGGCTCCTGCTTCTCATTTTCCCTGAACTATACCATTTCTGCACCAGCTACTAGGGGAAAGCCTACCAATGGAGATGCATACAGAGTCCAGGCATGGAAAAAGATGGCTCCTTCAGGGCAGTGAACCTCACTGGAGAAAGTTCCAGAATCTGACTTGGACAATGCATATGCCAGTCTCTCCTGTCTGAAATATTGTGCTTAATGGCTAGGAACTGGGTGAAAATGGAAACATTTCTAATTGTTTTTTCTGGTTGAAGTTTGGGGCCAATTGTTGGGGAGATTCCTATAGTAGGCCAATGTCCATTAGCGCAGGGAAAGGTAGAGGCTATGTCTCCTGTGGTGGGAGTTTATGCATGTAGAGAACACCTCAAGAAGCTTACCATCCACTGAGGGAGAACGACCAATAAGCTGCCAGAATACAGTGTGCTCATTGCCAAATCCTGCGCTGTGAAGTCAACCTCGAAGCCTTTCATGATCCTGAGCCAACAAAGGAAAGGCAAGATTGGCAGGCAGAAGTGAGAATATAATGGAAACATATGGGGACATTTAAATCCAGGCAAGAGAAGGCATTTTGGTGCAGTCTAGCCATGTCAGCTCAGGCCTTGTCTCAGAGGAGATTACATGGAAGATACAGGTTTATTCACTGGAAAATAAACGATGCTACAAAGCGGAGTTAAACCCACTGTGAGAATGAGTAGAATATCTAACAAGTAATTAAAAAATCTGAAAGGAGCAGCAACAAGAATCTCTTTTATCTGAACCACAATAGCTAGACTTTGAAAATAGGAAATAATGGACTGAAGAGCTGGTTATGGGAGGCTGGCTTGTCCCACGCTGCTGACAGCAATGAGCATTGCTGCCACATTTCTGGACATCACAGGAACTTGAGATGAGCTGCTGCCCTCTGACCACATGGCTTTGTTTCTAGAAATCTGTCTAAGGCAGTGATCAGAGGTGGGGAAGGAAAAGATAAACAAAGATGTTTATCACCATAATTTACAATGCTAAAATATCAGCAGTCTTCTAAATGTTCAAAGACGAAAGGAGAATTACATAGATGCAGGAGTATTTTATAGACTATAAAATTATGCTTCCAGATATGTTTTAATAACGTGACATTTGTTTCATATAGCATTAAGTGTAAAAGAACGATATGAAAATATTTTTTTCATTTACATAATAACATGATAGAATAACACTTAAGATACCTATCTTCAAATAATGGGGTTATGATTTAGTTTTTTTCCTTTTATGTTTCCTTCAGAGTTTTTACAATGGTCATATATGATGCTGGGAAGTAAAATACTTGAGCTAATTCTTTCGCACTTCAGAGAGTGAAAGAGCAGAAAGGCTGCTCTTCGGAAGAGCAGAAAGGCTCAGTTTAACATGACCAGTGTGGCTGCATGTGGCAGACCCAAAGGGCTTCAGCATTCCCATGTGGCAGCTTGGTCCGGAGTCCTGGAGGTGACAGCCTTGCTTGGGTTGTGCAGCCCATATTAGTAGTCATGAGAGAAACCTCCTCCCTATGCTGCACACATTGGCTTTTCATTAGGCCCAGCTGCCTGAGACCAGAGGAGCCTGTGGGCATCTGCCTGCTGTCCCTCAGCTCTTGTCCTCTGATTGCTTATCTAGAGTGGCTGCAGAAGTTAGCCTGCCCTGGTCGGGCTGACATGCTCCCCACTTCTCCTGTGTCTCAGCAGCCATTGTCCAAATCACTAAGGTGGCTGCTTGGAGCTGGCAGCCCTGAAGAGTCTGCTGCTCCCAGGTTCACAAGGCCAACCAACATAGTGAGCAACCACATAGGTGTCATCTGCCCCACTAGGCACCATTTTGTCCTGGAGGTGATGCTGCAGATCCCATGAGGTGCAGGCTGCAGGCCTTTCAGAAATAGCACTTTGTTAGAGTAATGTCTGATCAGATGCGCAATCTGGGTTTTTAATTTTTTTGCATTTGTTCTAGAAGGAAGAAGCAGCCAGGGCTGTTGCCAGGAAGAGAAATGTGACATAACACAGCCCACAGAAGAAGAGTGGGTGACTTGGGTTAAATAATAAGAGCTCTGTGGCTGGTGGACTTCGGTTAGGGTCTTGCAAGGCCACCTTAGCCAAAGTGCCTTGGCCAAGTCACTGAATCTTTCCACGCCTTAGCTTTCCTTAGGAGTCAAGTGAGCATGAGGATACTCATCTCAAAGGGAGAATTGTTAAATAGTGCAGGAACAATATTCCACAACAGTGTTACTAGGACTAATAAAAATGTCAATTTCATTTTTTAAAACTCTTTGCTAATTACCACTCAATATAATTGGGAAATATTTTGTTTAATTCAAAATGTGTTCTAACCAAATGGTATGCTATGGGATGTGGAAGAATGGAACAATTAGAGCTGTTTGAATGAGGATGAGTACATGGCAGTGACTTTTAGGAAGACAGCCTTGCTAACCGAAGGACCACACAAAGTGAGCCTGACGGCTGTAAGCCTAAGAAACCTACCAACACCAAGGGGACCGTAAAAGATGGAGAAGTTAGCTGAGGTGGGGGAGGGGCTTGCTCAGGAGTGAGGCAGAACTCACGGTCCCCACACCCATTCCTACCACTTCGTTCCCTACTTGGAAAGGCTTCTCGATTCCCCCACCTCCTGTTTTCCTTCCGGATCTGCTCAAGCCTTCTCTTTTCCTACCCCTGCCTCTCCATTTGGGAGTCAACAAGTTGTTTGATGAGTTTTGTCCTCTTACCCTCTTGTCTGCAAGCCTTGCAGAGCAGAAGGGGAAAGCAGTGGTATAAGATGGAACAGCACTTATCTCTGTCACCTCCCAGTCCTGTGGCCAAGTGTGAGGAGCACATCCGCTCTGAGGACCAGTTGTCTCATATGAAAATGGGAATCATCTGCATGGTCTCAAAGTGCCAAACCCTTGTCATGTGCCAGGCATTGTGTGAAGGGCTGTAAGGCCACTGTTCCCTGACATTTCTATGCATATAAGGTAAGCAGCAGTGTGCTAGTAAATGTTTAACAACTGGTTCTCATAAATAGCGAGGCTTGATTTGTAGTTTGCTAATTTCTGTGGTGTAAGGGTTTTCACCATGATTAATTATGGCCTGCCAAGTGGACATCACTGAACAGAGTGAAGAGGAGAGGAGTAAAATCAACTCTCAAGGGTCATAAAAGCCAGTGTCTCACACAGTTCTAGAGCAAGGGAAGCAGGCGACATCATTCCTCAGCCATGGGAGAAGAAACAGCCCCAGAAGCATCAGGGGCCCTCCCAAGCCACTCAGGTAGTGGGGGCAGAGACACCTGCTCACTCAGGTTTTTGTCCCACAGCTATGGTTCTGCTACCTCATTCCACTGTGGGAGTTTAACAAGGATCACGGTTTCAGATTGCTTTTGGTGTGGTGTGACAAATAGCAGGTGCTCAAAATCAAGGCTGTTGTTGAAAGTGTTGTCCATACAATGTCACCTGCTAATTTTCCCGGAAATCCTCTGTGGTGGGTAATTCCAGAAGAGCTTCAGTGGAGCCCTCTGAAGCTGCTCCTCCAGCCCTGTTGTTCTCTTGTGGGTGATCAGATCTTTTACCTGTGTCTTCACTGAGGATACTAGAAACTTTTGGCTGCCACAGAACCGTTTATTTTACAATTTTGTTCCAAGTTTCATGCATGCACTCAAGAAAGGCCATGTCCAAAAGGAAAGGAATGGTCAGGAATCCTGAGAAGTCTTCTGGGAAATGGGAAGGAGGAAGTTAGCTCACACGTCCTCAGTGGTCTTCTGATTGACACAGAAGTTTCCAGAGCATCTGTGTATTCACCCTACATATTTAAAAACAAGTACAAGATCGAGGAGGCACAAATATATCTCCATACTCCCGAACACTAGAGTTAAGAAGAATGTGGATTGCAGTATAAAGAGAAGAGGGTTCTAAATAGGGATTGAGGTTTCCTTTGGATGCATTAGAGGAAAGACTGAGGAAATCCTATATGTCCTGCTATGGAGCACAGAGGGAGGCGCACAGCTACTTTTAGGGACCTAGAGTAGAGGTAGGATTTTCCCTCTGCTCAGGACTAGCACTTCCTCTGATGTCTTCCCAGCGCGAGCAGCTTCTTCATGGAAATCAGCCTCCAGGCAGACGACTCAGCCAGGGAGCCCAGGCAATGGTGATAACAAGACAAACACAGCAGATACACAGTGAATCTGAGTCTGCTTACTCATCCCAGACACACGGAAGCATAATGGATCAATTGTGTCAATGATTCATATCAAGGCTGCTAAGGCTCAGGGAGGTTAAACAACTTGTCCAAGGACAGGAACCCTGGTAAGTGTTTCCCAAGTGTAATATTCACTTGCCATGCAGCCCATCCATGGGCACGGTGCTGTTGGTTTTCCAATAAGTAAAAGTGGACTTAGAGCGATTAAGTAAAACACCCAGAGTCACAAAGCTAACAGTGGTAGAGTAAATGGGCACTTTGGTGCCCTTAGCTCTGGAGCAAGTGTGCACAGTGGCTACAGGACAGGCTGCCCTGGAAGACCAGAGATTTCTGATCTGCCCATGTCCTGGCCTCCAGCCTAACTTCTGGGAGAAACTCCAGTTCTGCTACCTGGCATGCAGGTTAGACCTATCAGGAAAAATGTGTTAGTTCTTCTCATTGCCTTCCTGTTGCCAGTATGTGTTTTGTAGCTTCCTTCTTACTCTCTCCCAAAATGCCAGACCGGCAAGAACCTCAGCCTGGCAACAGGAAAGCCATGTACCTTCCTGGCCTCTGGGCCTCTTCAAATAATCTAACAACATTGGAGTAGACCTACTGGATTGTTGTAGGATTGTATTAGACCTACAGTATTGAAATTTCTGCACCCTACTCTTGTTCTTAGATCTGGCCAATGACTGGAGTGCTAGAAAAGTGGATGGTGCTTTTTTAATGAGAGTGTGGGCTCTCCATTCTCATTGCTACAAGCCTGATTCAGAACTTTATTAGCTTTCATCCAAGGATGGTTACCCAATTTGAAGGTTCAAGGACAAAATTAAAACAAAGATTGTTGAGATTGTAACAAAAAAGTAAGGAAACAAATTTTATATATATGGGGGGGGTGGTAGGGTGGGTGGGGCTATGGGAAAAAATGTGAATTAAGTTGTGTCTTATACTGGTACAAATCCCCATTATGGAGTGCAAGC
The DNA here is from genome assembly GCA_004026965.1 of Petromus typicus. NCBI lineage: Eukaryota > Metazoa > Chordata > Mammalia > Rodentia > Petromuridae > Petromus > Petromus typicus. The sequence goes on along the minus strand of PVIR01010709.1, from coordinate 12,050 downwards.
ATGATGTGTATATTTAATGTACCAATAAAGATAATTTAAAAAATTAAAACAAAGATTAATTAAATATTACAGGAAAATATTAAATCAAGCAAGAGCCTTTTTAAGTGTGGGGTCTTATTTGCACAGATCACATACACACAAAACCAGCCCTGTTCCCATCCAGACTCCTCCCAACTGCCTCCCTTCCCTTCTCTAAGTCATTGTCGTAGGGCAAGCACAATGGCCTTGCTTGGTCTTAGCTCTGTGAAAACCACTGCCCTGATTCCCACCTCTGCTGAGTGCTGGCCCAGGTGAGCAAGGCAGGTACCCAGAACAATTTCCTCTGGACCTGGGCTTCTCAGCCTCAACACTATTAATATTTTAGGTCAAATTATTGTTTTGTGTGGGGCTATACGGGACATGCCAGGATATTTAGAAGCATCCCTGGCATCTTCCAGTTAGATGCCAGTTGCAGCCTCTTCTCTTCATCCTTCTGTACATGACAACCAATAATGTCTGCAGCTCCTGCCAAATGTCTTCAGGAAGCAAAACTGTCCCTAGGGGAAAACCACTGTTCTGGGCCTAGAGACATTGGATGTGGACAGAACTTGTGAGATGCACATGGCACAGGTGAGGAAGGAGTCGCCCACTACCTGGCCCATGGAGGCAGACCTAGGCCAGGCTCAGTTCAGTGGAACTGCAGAGGGAGCGTGGTTGTTCCTCCTGAAATCTCTCTGTCATGTCCCAGAAACCTCTATACCCCTAGGAAAACAGCTCTGATTCACTAAGCCTTTGTCTTTTAAATTGTTATAGCTTGGGGCCCTGGGATTTGGCTCAGTGGTTTCAGCGCCTGTCTTGCAAGCGTAGGGCCCAGGTTCGATCCCCAGTAACCATATACCATACTGGGCATGGAGACTCACGCCCAGCAGCAATCAGTACCACATAGCACAGTGCCGGGCGTGGTAGCTCACGCCTGTAATCCCAGCACTTGGGAGGCAGAGGCAGGAGGATTCCTATGATGTGAATTTGAGGCTGAGCTTGGGGCCAGCCTGAACTACAAAGCGAGAACCTGTCTCAAAAACAAAACAAAACAAACAAACAAACAAACAAACAAAAAAACCTAAATTGTTTTAGCTCTCATCTTATAACATTGTTGCAATAATTTGGAGGATTTTAGAGATTACCAAGCTCGGCCAATTGTGTGCGTTACACATGAGGACACTGAATCCCAGGGAGCTGCAGTGATCTGGCCAGCACAGTGGTCATCCCCTTCCTTTGCTGGCCTAATTCCTCATCCCCAGAACAAGGTGATTCTGGATGCAGCATTCCTTGAGGCCACTCCAAGCTCTCAAGCTAAATTCTAGGCGTGGGCTGATCCAACCTGTCTGTTTTGGATTTATAACATGGTCTTAAACTGACCAAGCAGACTTAGTCTTGGAATTAGTAGTCTTGGGAATTGGGCTCTTTTGCTTCTTCAGTTCTGCATTGGCTGATCGAAGCTTGGAATCATGGGGCCTGGCTCCTGCAGGGAGAAAGCAGGGGCAGCGTGGCAGAGGGCTGGAGCACCAGGGTCCTGAGGCCTGACTGAGTTCAAGTCTCATGTCTACAGGCAGACATACTGCTAAACTTAACAGTTCTGTGGACCCATAGAGTCCTTTTTTTGTATCAGCCAGGCTGAGGTGGGTTTCTGACACTTATGACACATCTGGGATTTCTAGTGCCTGGTGCCCAAATCTCTTCCCAACCAAATCTATAATGGCTTTTTTAAAAATCAAGATGCTACTTGTAATGCTTGTGCAAGAGCTTCTATATGGAACCTTTGTGCCTGGTGGCCCCAGGAATCAGCCTTTGCCCTGTGAGGGTTATGATGAAATAGTGCTCCGGCCCCCATGGCAATGCTTACCATGCTCCAGCGAGGCTTCTGTAGTGCTCATTAATGCATTTGTAGGGAATTTCTACCCAGAGACACAGCAAGGAGCTGGCCTCATAAATCTTTTAAACTGACATGAAAGAACTTTGATTTTTTCCAAATCCAGGGTAGAAAGGGTAGCGTCTCTGTTTCAAAAATATTTATCTTTTAAGCATCTTCAGGCCCAGAGTTCATCAAGTGAATTTTCCTTTTAGCCATTAAAGTGAGCTGTTGAAAGCAGCCAAAATGAAAATCTATTTCTCTTTCATTTTGCTAGCCTGTAGCTTCAACTTTTCCATCAGGACCTTTTCTTGGAGGGGACAAACTCTTCTGGCCAGTGCTCTGGGCTTTGCATAATCTCATCTGTCCTGAAGAAGCTGCCATCCAGTAAGGGAGACAGCTACCCTCATGGGAAACTGGGCTCTGGGGGCCACATCTGTCATAAAGGGATGCAGGGTGGCTGCATGCACACAGTAGAGGTGTGTTGAGCCAGCTGGGGATCACAAAAGACCTCCTGGAAGAGATGACACCTTACCTGAGTCTTAAGCCAGCACAGGAATTAAGTAATTGGAAAGAGGATACTCCAGGCAAATTGCATACTAGGCAAATGAAAAGCAGCATGAGAAACTGATGGCACTACCAGTTCTTTGAGACACTTGAGATGGTTAGTGCTCAGCTCAGAGGTCACCTCCTCATAGAGGCTTTCCTCCATTGCTTGTGTGAAGAGTGTCTCCTGCCGGCCCTCATGAATTTGTATGCTGTCATATCAGCCTGTAATTTCCTCATAGCATTTGTCAAATCAGAAAACATCTTTTTCTTTGCTTTATGGATGATTTATTGTGAATTGTGCCTCATGCCCTTTCAGAGAAGAGTTTGTCTTGTGAACTGTGTTGTTCATTGTTATAGTCCCAGACAACAATGTTCCCTGGAATAAAGCAGTAAATACTGTTTCATGGGTAAGATGGGGAGTCCCATTACAGGTACCCTTGAAAGACATATAGCTGGGCTTATTGTAGTCTAAGGTTATGGTGAACCATGAGAAGAATTTATGCAGAAAGTTTCACTTAGTTAACACTGAACCTTAGAAATATCTTTCTAACAGCAAGGTGAAAGGTGGCTTGAAAAGGAGAGACTTGGGCCAGGAAGAGCTAATAGGCCCACAGAGTGATTGAGGCAAGAGGCAGGAAGCAGGATCCGAGAGGCAGCAAGGGGTGGAGTGGGAAGCACACACCTGAGAATGGGAATGAAGTTGAAGCTGCGGGGTTGGTGGGACAGGAAATGGGGATGAATGGAAGGATGCTGCTGATGGCAGTGCTCAGCCTTTTGATTTGGAATCTGATCCATATCCCAGGGATGAGAGGTTACATGAGTGTACACTGGGGATGGGTCTGCTTAGGAGAAAAGCAGGGTTAGGGTGTTGTGTTACACACAGTTACAACAGACAGTCAGACCCAGGCAGGGAGTCCCTGAAGTGTTTGTAGGGAATGAGTAAAGCAGAAACAGTGGGGAAACACCAGCACAAGGGAGGGCAGCCTTGACAGCCAGGCTTGTCATGGCTACCCAGGCAGCCAAACTTGATCCCATGTGTCTGCCTTTCCTACCAAGCACCTCTATGGCCAGGGGTTGGCAAAGTCTCTCCCCTTAGGAGAAAACCTCAGCCAGGGAAGTGGGGTGAACAGACTGAGACAACTCTGGAAGCAGGACACCGAGAAAAGAAATGAAAGAAAAATCCTCCCCTCCCCATCTCCCAGAGGTACATTATGCAAGACATAAGCAATAGGTGAGTACATGTCCATGTGTATCTACACATACAGACACATTTATTTATCCCCGTACATACAATACAAAATATATCCTGAAGAATTTTCAGGATATGTTTTGTTTTGAAATTGTGTATCTTCCCTTCCATGCCTAAGTCATAATTTATTTCACTCAATTTGCTCTTGATGGGTATCTAAATTTTCCAGTCTTCTGCTACTAAAAACAGTGCTATAACAAGTAACTTTGGCATGTATTATTTTGTTTGCATGCATGTGTACATATAGAGTGAATTCCTAGAAGAGAAATTGCTGTCGGTATTTCCGATTTTGATACATATGGCTGCCCTGCTTTCCATGATGGGCCTGCCAATTTCTACTCCTACCTGTAGTACCTGCATGTCTGTACTCACACCTTCATCAGCAAAATGTGGCAATAAACCTTTTGATCTTTGCCAATCCAATAGGTGAAAATGTCAATCTGTTTTGCATTTAAAAAAAAAAAGTGAGACCAAGCACTATTTTAGACATTCATGAACCATTTTTACTTGAACTATTTCTAGAATTTACCCTCTCTGCCTCTTTTGGGGAGTTTGTTTAGGTCTTTTTTTCTCATGGATTTCTAGGTGCTCTTTATATCTTAGGAAATTAGCCTCTGGCCTGTGACATGATTGTACATTTTTCTCACAGGTTACACTTTGTTGTTTGGTTGTAATATTGTCATACTCCTTGTGTCTTGTTTTCCATAGTATTTAGCATGGGGCTGGCCAGCCACCACACTTAGCTGGGGCAAGAAGAGCCCGAAGAGCTTGGAGATTCAGACTGAGGCAAAGCACTGAGCAGGTAAACTCTAATCAGCAGTAGATTCCAAGAACTCCCAGGGGAGCCCGAGAGATGAACACTGTATACACAAGCAGCCACTGTGTGTGTCTGGTATGGGCTGGGAAAGGAGATCTGTGTCTTTCAGTAAAGCTCCCTGTGTCCAATACCCTTGGAGCTAAGTGAAATCAATCTTTGAAATGGACAGAGGCAAGCAGGAGTCACAGCCTCAGGCCCTGGGCCAGGAATAGCAGAATAGTCTTCAGACAAACTCAATGGGGGGAGGGTACAAGCAAAATGGACAAGGAGCAGCTGGGCTTGCAAGTGAGTGGCAGGTGACCTTATATGCTAACACTGCCATCCCACATTTATCATTGTTCGCTATGAGCCAGGCCCTGGGCACATAGAAATCTTGCCTTCAAGGAAGTCACAGATCAGATAAGTATACAGATGAGGCCGGAACAGTGTGACAGTGATACCAGAGAAATAGTGCAAGGGCATATGCTGTGTCAGGAGAAGCCCAGGATGGCCTAGAAGAAGTAGCATCTAACAGAGCCTTAGCAGACAAGTAGTCAGTCATTAACTAATCAAAGGGAAGCAAACAGAGAGAAATGTGCCTGGTGGGCAAAGTTCTAGAGAAGAGAGAAAAAATTGTCCCCACACAAAACTGAAAATGTTTCAGGGCAGACAGACAGCAGAGTTCTGGAAAAGAGATGGATGGGGTGCAAGATGTGCCTCACAGGAGGTAGACTGGGGCAGATGTTGAAGGACAGTGTGGGAGTGAGATGGGGAGGACTGAGAAGTGTTGCATAGGTAGAATCAGAAGAGCCAGGAGGCACATGCTTGGTTGTGGGAGAAGGAGGCGCACTTCAGAATGACAGATGAGCTGGGCACTCTGCTGAGAAATAAAAAGGATATGAGAGGATCAGACTTGGGGAAAACTGATACATTTATTCTCATCACATTGAACCAAGAGGCTAGGAAATGGACCTGTGGGCTTGTAGCTCCGTGAGAGGTTGGGGCAGAAGATAGCATGTGACTCATTGGCAGGCCACGAAGGTCAAAGCCAAGTATTAGGTAGGTGGATGGTGGGTAGGATGAGAGGATCACAGGACTGGATACAGATCTTTAATCAAAATGATAACAAGGGGAAAGGAATGTGATAGTAATAAAAAAGGAAACAAAGCTTATGTATATAGGAAGTGAGAGGTTGTAGGATGGGTGGGGGAAGGGAAAAATGAGAATCAAGTCTTGTCATATTCTGATACAAACTCTCAATGTTGAATGCAATGATGATGTGTATTCATAATGTATCCATAAAAACTTGAATTAAAAAAATGATTAGAGAGAATAAGAGAGACAAAGGAAGCATCAGGTCAGGAAGCAAGTGGTCCCCAGTGGTGTTCTCAGCTAGAGAAGTGTGGGGTCTGAGGCCGGGCAGCATACTGTCTATTGTTAAGTAAAGGCTGTATTTGGGGTTCTGAGGACTAAGGTCAGAGAGGGCTTCATCCCTGGAAAAGAGCTGCTTTCTTGAATATGAGCAAAGGTCAATGGCTAGATAACTTAGAGTGACTGGGTAGGAGGGTTTTTAGACAGGGAACATTGCTTTGTCACTGGTTCCGTTGTCCTTTTCTTCTACATCATATCCAGACAGATTATCCCCTGTCTCTCTGCTTAATTTATTTATCAGATAAAGCTTGAAGAGGGTATTGAGTAGTACTTGGGCTATAGGATAAGAGCTCAATAAATGTTAAGTTTTTAAAAATATAATTTGTCCCTTTGAGTTCTGGACTGTAGCAGAGCACCCTTATGTGGCTTGGGTGTGGGTACAGCCTGTGTCTTGCCAGTAGAAGGTAGAAATGGGATGTCCTCTCATAGCAAAGGTGATGTAACTCCCATGCTCATACAATAGTAATGTGTGAAGCTGTTCTTAGCAAAAGAGAGAGAGGAGCTCTTCTGTTGGTCAGAAAGGTTCAAGGTAGTGATTCTCTAACAGGGCAGGAAAATGCAAATGGCCTATAGGAACAGAGGCCTTCAGTCTCATAACTGTAGGCATTGAATCCTGCCCAACACCTAAGAGACTCCAGCTCAAGAAAGAGCATGGTCTGGCTGATATCTTGATCCCAGTCTTGTGGTGCCTGAGCAGGGGAATCAGCTGGGCTGTGTTCAGATTCCTGACCTGCAGAGACTGAGACCATAAGTACAAGTTGTCTTAAGCTGCTCAAGTTGCTGTTGTAATTATTCGAGTTGAAATAATTACTCACATTGTTATAATTTGTTAAAACAGTAATAGAAAACCAATACATTGCCATTTGTGCATTTACCAAGTGATCTGTAAGTGAGCATCACTGGTGCAATGGTCAACGCTGTGTGGGGAGGTGCAGTTGTTACCTCTGAGAGCTTCCCATGACTCCTGATGCAGGAGTCTACCTGTGGTGAGGCAGGGAGGGAAGGAGGGACTTCTGGGCAGAGGGAACAGGATGTGGCAAGACCAATAGGCCTGACAAGGCTAAAGTGTCTTGTTTGGTAGAACTTCCATGGAGGAAAGCAGAGGTAGATGGCCATGGCCTTCTGTCTTCTAGGGCCATGACAGCCACATAGGAGAAACTGCAAAATTTTGGGTTGAGGACTAATTGCAGGGGACAGGTGTTGGGCTGAAGGCAGACACACTGATCTTTGCTATTGGTATTAGGCTGGCACTTTTCTGGGACGTTGGCCTTCATCTTGGCTGAGTCCTTGGAATCCGCTGGGCAGAAGGTGGCGGCTCTGGCAGCTTGCTGCTAACATACTAATTACTGGAGTTCTAGGACCTCGGTGGATGGTACTTCTTCCAGAGCTCTAGCTGTTGCCTAGAATGGTGGGGTTTCTGATCACTCTCAACTGCTGGAGAAAACGCTCCTTGCCGCAGAAGGGGACTGTTCAAAGAATCCTAGAAAAGCTGGCCTGGGGCATCTCTCCACAGGTAGAGACACTGGAAGTGTGTTCTCCTGTGAATCCTGTTTCTCTGGTCAGGCACATGGAAATTCAGGGGTCAGGCATGGGTTTCTCATGTTGACATAAGGTCTAAATTCTCAATCCAGCTTTTCCTGTCTACCAAAATCCTCCTGCTGAGAAGAAACACTTCATGTTTTGAAGTCCCACCTTCCAATTGCTTCTGCAAGGAGACATTATACCTTTTCTCAGAACACCTACAGAGTCAGGCAATTTCCTGATGAGCTTTTCACTAGGAAGTGTCTACTCAGTTCTAGGATCACATGTCTTTTTCCTGTCTTCTTTAGAAGGTGACTGTGCATGGCGTTATCTGGCAGGTCAGGACGGCTTGGAATACTAGCAGGTGGCCTTGGGCCAATGGCCATGGACTTGCCAACCCCAGAGAGCTGCAGGCAGTTGTTATTTTCATTTGGCAGTCTCAGTGCTGCTGTGAGATTGGCCTTGCCTCCCGTCTCAGCGTGAGCCTTGGGAATCTCATGCTCAGTGGCAGCTGTGTTGCTGTAGATGTGACAGTAAATATCCAGAAAATTGAGTGCTTTCTGGTCTTCAATTTAAGAAGCCATTTGCTGGATGGTGCTAAGAATAGTCATTAACTTGAGAAAGCACTCATACGCCTCACTCCTTAATTAAATGGAAGAGGGAAACAAAATCCTGGCTTTGTGTAGCTCCAGGCTCTGACAGAAGTGCCCAGGAGGGAGGAAGCGCATGTGGCTGTCTGTTCTCACTGCAGTTTCTATTACATGTGTGGCTGGCTGCTGGTGCAGATGGACATGCAGATTCTGAAGCCTGACTCTGGCCAGATCAAAAGACAGAGATGGGATGGGATAGTACAACCATGTAAGCCCCAAAGAAGTGACTTTACAGAGTGAATTATGACCTCCCGTCCCCACTCTACCCCCATCTCACATGTTGAAACCCCAATACTCAGTGTGGCTGTATTTGAATGCTGGGATCTTTAGACAGGTTAAACGACGCCATAGGGAGGCAGCCCCACTTCATTACCTGTGATGTCCTTATAAGAAGAAGAAGAGACACCAGGGCTGGGTGTGCTAAGAGAATACACCTTGTGAAGATACAGTGAGAAGGAGACAAAAAGAGAGGGCTCAAAGGAAAACAATCCCACAGACACCTTGACCTTGGTTGGACTTTAGTCTCCAAAGTCTGTGGTTGTTGAAGACTTATATAGCCTACTTCCAGAAGATGCTGCAAACAAATAAGCTGACATGCAGGTAATCTGCAGTGAGGCCCTGGGCAGCCCCAGGCCCACAGCTCCTGCTGTGATGCCCATTGCAATAATCAGTGACACTGCTGCAGTCACTGAGCCACTTTTACTCCTCACTCTTTTCTCTGTCAGCTTTGTCGTCTTTTTGGTCTTTGCATGCAGCTGTGCACCAGCTCTCCTAGAGCTCACATGGCCACAGTGTGCCATGGTGTCACAGAGAGGGGATAAGTCCTCATCTGGACATGTCCTCTCACAGTGATAAGCCTCCCCAGACTCTTAAGCTCCTCACAAACATGGACACTGTTCTTGCTTAAGCCCACTGCACCTCTGGAGACTTGATAATTTGATGTTTGGATATATAATATTATTTTCAAAAGAATATCTACTATTCCACTGTGTCTAAAATCATTCACTGTTCTTTTTCAAATTATGCTGAGTAAAAATTTGCTATACTCCACAGGTCAAAGAACACAACACATTGGATGTAGAATCTTTATAAATAAGTTGTTTTCTTGTTGGATACACTTTTGGTAACTAAATGAAGTTTTTAAGAACTAAAAACAATAGATATTTTTTTTTCTGGTGAAAGGACCTGGTGTCTGTGTCTACTTTTGAATAGTTTCAATCAAGTCATGAAAGAGACAGAGGAGAGAGAGAGAGAGAGACAGAGAGAGAGAGAATTAGATTAAATGATAAAAATATACTCCAGTATACTTCATATATAGATGGAATTTTCTAAAATTATTTGTTTTATTTTCTTTAGGATTAACATATTATGTTTTGAAAATAAAGCATTAAAAATGTTTACTGTTGGTATATCTTTTTAACACATAATTATATTAATCTTGGGAAAATAGCACATACACATTTTTACTTCCTCCTTTTCTTACCCCATTCTCTCCTCTTTCTCCCTGACCCCTTTCCCACCTTCACTAAGTCTACCTCACTGTTTCCTACCATTTCTCTTTTATTTTGCTCTGATGAATTTTATGAGTGCCAACTTCCCATGATAAATGTAGTTATTATGTACTGTAAATATGTACTAGTAAACATTTTAAAAAATTATATTTGGGTTTCTTGTTCTTTATATTAGATAACCATGCAATTTCTAACTGTTGTGTCTGATTTATTTCACTTAGCATTATTGTGTCAGTACCCATCCACTTTGCTACCAATAACTCAAATTTATCCTTCTTAATGACTGAGTAGTTCACATAAATAAATATATATGTATACAATACTTATACATTATATATATTACACTTTCATTATATCTATTCTTCTGTTGTTGTTTCCTACCATTTCTTCTAAGTTGTTTCCAAGATTTACTCATTTATAAATTGTGTACCTAAAACATGTGTTTGTATAGCTTTACTCTTTGGGGAAAATATTACAATTTAACTGGTGGTCTTTTCCTCCAAGTTGCCATTTTTCTTGCTTGTTCCCAGTTTTCAGGTACCTGTAGATCCCAATGAACATCTTCCAAGTGATTCTGAGTGTTCTGCTTCTGGCCTGCCATGATGTCTTCTCAGAATTAGCATTTTCTAAATAAAATTAGGAGAGAAAAAAGTCATCCAAATGCAACATAAGTTTAAAGCAAGAAAATATCAACTGTCAATAAACTCTCTAAATCCATTACACTTATATTTTGAGACTCACACATTTATTAAGCAATTCAGGTGTTTCCATAGAACCATCTGGCATCTTTAGTGCTTGCAGCTAAGTTCTGAACTTCCCAACCCATTACTTATAGCTACTGTGTTCATTCCCCTTTGTAGCCCTGGCTGTGACCTGGTGACCCACTTTTCCTCTGCATCTGTCTCTTCTGTGGCTCTGAAGGTGAGTACTTGGTAGAACCCATGTAGTTTTCCAAGATGACCCCCACTGTCTTTGGTGGCCTTGGACAAATTCTTTCGTCAGTGGTGGAAATTCCCTTATTTCACAGGGGCCCCTATTGTTCACACAGAAGTTAAACAAGAATTCATATAAATGAAACCAACTTTTCCTGTGCTTATCTCTTACTGCAGAACATAAAAGCAGTTGGCTTGGTTTTCACAAAGTTTAGAGTCTGTGTGGAATGAACTGTCTTAAAGTATAGGCCACGTGGCCTCTGTGCAATCCTTAGGAGTCTAGGGGGCACCTCAAAGTAGAAAGCAGACGGTTCTGCAGCAGTTGAAATGAGGTACAAGGAGAGGCCAGGGGACTGCCAGCCTGAGGACACACACCATGCATATTAACATGTCACGGGCCCAGGAAGTAAAGAGCTTTCCACAGATGCCCCCAAATCAAAAAAGCCAAATGTGGATTCTCCCAAATTGCTATGTAATTAAGCTATATCCCACATGGGCAATTTCTCGTAGCCTGTTCCTGTATGAGTAGCGATAGGGATTTTATTACTTAAAAATTGTAGATGAGTGTCAAATAGCAGTGGGTGAAAGCTGGAGCATAGTGAAATGGTGAGCCCTGATATCCTGCAGTGCTCCTCCTGAGTGTTCAGGCCAAGAGGAGCCCTCTGCTTCCAAGAGTGCTTCTCTGCCTTCTCCACTGACTTGAGCTACCCTCCAGGCACCTTTCTTCTCTCCCTCCCTGCAAGGAGGCATCACTCTGTTTTCAGCAGCTGTGCTAGTTGTCCTGGATGTTTGTGACTGCCCTTTAGCTTACACAATTTCAAGGGCTTCTATTCACAAGAATGTGATGACAGCATACTCATAGTATAGCAGTCCTGGTCCTTGAGGTGTGGATCTGATGGGTCTCCTGAACATTATACACAATACTGAGATATGTTACTCTACTAGGGGGATCTCACATGATTTGATAAGCATGTCTTGTGCTATGGTTCAGATAAGTGCCCCTCAAAAGTCCAGATGGTAAATGTGTTTACTCAGTGTGGGACTACTGGGTGATGTAGAAAATCTTAAGAGGTAGGGCCTAATGTGAGATCACTGGGTCATTGGGAGTGAACCTTTGAAAGTGTTTGTGATATTCTGGTCTCTTGCTTTTCCCCTATTTTTCACATAGTAGGTAACTTCACTCCACCCCATGCTCTTCTCATCATAAGCGTCAACAGGTTAAAAAATAGACAGCTAAATTTTGGAAACTGCCCAAATATCCATCAACAGCAAACTGGATAAAGAAGACGTGGGTATGTTTATAGCAGCCCAGTTTGTGATTGCTACATCTTGGAAACAACCCAAGTGTCCATCAACTGGAAACTGGATAAAAAAGCTGTGGTTCTTCTACAGAATGGAGTACTACTCTGCCATAAAAAATGATAAGTTTGAATCATTTCTACTTAAATGGACATACCTTGAGGATATCCTCATAAGTGAAATAAATAGGTCACAGATAGGTACATATCGCATCTTTTCTCTGG
>PVIR01010708.1:28158-49272 GCA_004026965.1 Petromus typicus | reverse complement strand
TAGGTTTTTTGAGACAGGGTTTCGCTTTGTGGTTCAGGCTGGCCCTGAGCTCAGCCTCAAACTCACATCACAGCAATCCTCCTGCCTCTGCCTCCCGAGTGCTGGGATTACAGGCGTGAGCCACCATGCCCGGCACTGTAGTATGTGGTATTGGTTGCTGCTGGGCGTGAGTCTCCATGCCCAGTATGGTATGTGGTTAACGGGGAATCGAACCCAGGCCCTTGCGCTTGCAAGACAGGCACCGGAACCACTGAGCTAACTCCCCGGCCCACACACAAAAGGTTTTGAGACCGATTATAATTGAACAGTCCAAAGAAATGCAAACTATAAGATTAAAAAGGTAGAATGCAGATGAGGGATGAAGGGGTAAAGCTTACTTAACTGACCTTTGGGCCCTTGTGAGGCAGAACAGTTAAGATGGCAAAGTGTGTTATTGGAAAAGTTGAGATGGTTGGGTTTGAATCTGGCTTTGATATATATGAAATGTGATAGAAAAATACGGTGTGGAATTAAAAAGTATTCCAATAAAAGATGCTTTACCATTAATCCCCCTCAAAATACTCCCCCTTATTTTTAAACACACACGGTTCCTTCCACTTTGTGAAGCAGATCTGGAAGTTCTCTTCAGTGTCTGTCATGGCTGCCTCAGTGTCTTCAGTCCATTCAGACATTGATCTTTCATGGTCATTTTGATTTTCAGGAGGAGGCAGAAGTCACATGGTGCCTGGTCTGGTGAAGAAGTAGATGAAGACAAACCATTCGTGTTCTTATGAGCTTGCCTTTCCATTGGACGGTAGCAGGATTCACGGTAGCGGGATTCATCCCATCTTGTAAAGACACTCACAAAAGTGGACTTTTAGAACTGTTTCAGAAAGAGGCAAGAATGATGGAATAAGTGCTTTTGAACTGAGAAGGAGTGTTCTGAGGGGATTAATGGCAATGTGTCTTTTACTGTAAAAAAAAAAAATGTGGTTCTGAGTGATGGCACTTGTCTGTAATCCTAGCTCTTGGGAGGCTGAGGCAGGAGGATGGCTATCCAGCCGAGGCTACATAGTGAGTTCAAGGTCAGCCTGAATTTCACAGGGAGACTATATATATATATATATATGTCTCAGGAGTTGGGACAGTTGGTTTTTATTTATTAGCATTGAACTACATCCCCCAGCCCTGGATTAATGGTTTTATTTTTCCATACTTGAGCAAAAGGGATCAGTGCAACTACTGTTACTACTTTGACTGCAAATAGGCTGGGAACACATGAACCATTGCACAAAATTTTTAAAATTGATACATGTACATTGTCTTGAAAAGGTTAAAAAAATTTTTTTTTGGTCTCACTTTGTAGTTCAGGCTGGTCCTGAACTCAGTCTCAAACTTACAGCAATCCTCCTGCCTCTGCCTCACGAGTGCTGGGATTACAGGCATGAGCCACCATGCCCGGCAATGTGTGTGGTGCTGATTGCTGATGGGCAAGAGTCACCACACCCCACATTGTGGTATGTGGTCCTGGGGACTGAACTGGGGACCTTGCACCTGCCAGGCAGATGCTGGGATCACTGAGCTAAAAATCCCCGGCCCCAGTTAATTTTTAACAGATTGCACACAGATAAGAACCACCCAGAAGCCAAGCATTACTGTTTTTATTAATAACCACCAGGAGAGCTGGGGATTTAGCTCAGTGGCACCTGGCCTGCATTGTGTGGAAGGTCCTGAGTTCAATCTCCAATACAAAAAACTCCACAAAACAAACATCTGGTAAGAAACAAGTTATCTCAAAATTTAGTGACTTTGAAAAGGACTTATTTCAGTTTCCTTGGTAGGAAGAAATCCAGTTTCTTTGGGTGATTGTAGTTTTTCAAATTTTTGGCAGTACCAGGGATCTAACTGGCAGAGCACCACTTGAGCTAAATCCTCATCCCTATTTGTAGCTGTTTTTTGTGAGATTGCAGTCCATATTCTTGGCCAGAATGAGAGTCATCTGAAACTTGGCTGGGCCAACTGTCATGTGGACCTTTTCACAAGGCTGCCTGACTTTGTGGCATGGTGATGGCCTTCTGCGCTATGAACTCAGAGACAGTTCAGCACTTTTCAAAGTGGAAGGAGCCTAAAAAGGAAGCGAATGTAGTACTAGGAGCAGAGGAGCTGCTGGGGGACCAGTTTGGAAACTGGCCATCACAAGATCTTAAGGAAGATTTTTTTTTTTAGGTTTTTTGAGACAGGGTCTCATTTTGAGGTTCAGGCTGGCCCTGAGCTCAGCCTCAAACTCATATCACAGCAATCCTCCTGCCTCTGCCTCCCGAGTGCTAGGATTATAGGCGTGAGCCACCACGCCTGGCACTGTGGTATGTGGATACTGGTTGCTGCTGGACGTAAGTCTCCATGCCCAGTATGGTATGTGGTTACCGGGGATCGAACCCGGGTCCTTGCGCTTGCAAGACAGACGCCGGAACCATTGAGCTAACTCCCTGGCCCCTTAAGGAAGATTTTGGAATGAGGACTTTGGGACTGAAATCTTGATTCTAGGAACAGCTCATTATGGGATCTTTGTTTTACTGGCACCCTTATTTTGTTCACTCACTCCACAGAATGGTTGGAACATTGAGACTTAGAGCCTATGAAAACCTTTTTTTTGGTACCGGGGATCAAACTAGTGACCTGTGCTTGTAAAGGAGGCACCAGAACCACTGAACCAAATCCTTGACCCCGAAACCATTTCTTTAAGCCCTCAGCTTCCCATTTAGATATTAAATATCACAAAGGAAGAGGAAAACAAAAAACCATTCGAAACGAGGTATAAGTAAATGTTTTCATTATAAAAACTGGAAATGAGGGGCCGGGGAGTTAGCTCAGTGGTTCTGGCGCCTGTCTTGCAAGCGCAAGGACCGGGGTTCAATCCCTGGTATCCACATACCATACTGGGCATGGAGACTCACGCCCAGCAGCAACCAGTACCACATACCACAGTGCCGGGCGTGGTGGCTCACGCCTGTAATCCCAGCACTCAGGAGGCAGAGGCAGGAGGATTGCTGTGATGTGAGTTTGAGGCTGAGCTCAGGGCCAGCCTGAACCACAAAGCGAGACCCTGTCTCAAAAACAAACAAACAAAAAAAAAAACTGGAAATGAAACAATTCACCGATCTCATCATTCCACCCCGCCACTCTTGTCATTTTGGTGTTGAAACGCACTTCAAAGGTGCGTTTCCCTCTTCACAGAGGAAATGGCTTACACTGAGGCGAGAGGATTTATGTGAAGTGTGAATACACTTCGTTGGCAGTAAAAAAGATCAAAAATTGGAATGGTTCCTTAGTGAGGCCATGAAATCTCCACCTAACATCTTTAGCAAATCAAGCAGGGGGCTTTGATTTTTTTTACCATTTTGGTAAGAAAAAAAAAAATCTCAGGTCATTCTAGGAGACCATTCTAAGGGGTTTTACAAATCTTAAACCAAATGAAAGGAGGAATTTATTACAAAAATGTTCTCTCATTGTTGACCTACATTGCTTTGGAAATTTTATTTTTCCATCATAAAGTATTACATACTTATTCTAGATTTAGAAAATAGAGACAGGGGTTAAGAAGAAAAAATATTACTCATACCTGCCACCTTAAACTAATGTTTAGAGTTGAAATGAAAAATAATTTTTCCATTAAAATATTTTGTATAAAGAACAAAATATTACCCAATACAAGTCAGAGCTAATATAATTAACATTTTGATAACATTTTTTTTTTTGGAGACTGGATCTCAAAATGTAGGTTGAGTTGGCCTTGAACTTGACAATCTTCCTGACTTTGATCTTTAGCCCTCACATGCTGGGATTATAGGCCTGCTCTATCATGCCTGGCTATATTTTTTGTAATTTAAAAATCATTTCGAGGTACATAATGGACGGAAAAACAGCAAAATTTAAAAGATGGCCAACAGTAGGTGAACTGAGTTAGGGTCACCCATCATTTGGGCAGATTCTGATTTAACAGAAGCAGTGAGGTCAGGTCACAAAGTACCTATGTCTGCTCAGCTCTACAACTTGCATCTATCTGTTTAGGTGAAATCATGTCTTGGTCTTGCCTACTTGACTGAATAGGCTGCACGAATACTGCTTAGGGCTCATTCAATGGAAAATTATTCCCCCCAAATTTTTTTTTTTGGTTTTTTGAGACAGGGTCTTGCTTTGTAGTTAGGCTGGCCCTGAGCTCAGCCTCAAACTCACATCACAGCAGTCCTCCTGCCTCTGCCTCCCGAGTGCTGGGATTACAGGTGTGAGCCACCACGCCCGGCACTGTGGTATGTGGTACTGGTTGCTGCTAGGCGTGAGTCTCCATGCCCAGTATGGTACGTGGTTAACGGGGATCGAACCCAGGTCCTTGCGCTTGCAAGACAGGCGCCGAAACCACTGAGCCAAATTTTTTGCAGTGAAGTTTTTACTAAGATTAGGGTCATTTATTCAACAGTTTGAGTATCTACCATCTGCTAATGATTTGGTCAATTTGACGACAGGATGATGAACCCAAGTATATGCTCACACAAGCAGTCATAAACCCAACATGATATAAAGAAATGAAATGGGGACAGACTGGATGTTTACAGATTTGCTCATCACCCGCTTTGCTGGAAGTGGGACAAATATGATCTCATTATATTATTTTAATTTTTAATAGATAGGTCTCATATTACCCAGCTTGGTCTTGAACTCCTGGGTTCAGGAGATCCTCCTACTTCAGCTTTCTAAATACCTAGGACCACAGATGTACAACACCAAGATCAGCTCATCTTTTGAATTTGCTATATACTCTTGTCCAAATGATGGCATTGACTCAGCAAGAGTTTTCCTAACTTGCTTTAGCTCACACAGGACTGGACAGCAGTTCAAATCTAGGCTTGCTGGAGTACAGATGCAGAGGCAATACACTGACTCACTGTGAAGATCAGGGATGTACTGGTCTTGAGAATTCCTGGGTGTCTACTAGTTCTGTTCTTTGTTTATAAGTTTGAAGAATAATCTTCCCTCGTACTAGGTACAGTTGAATGTCAGTCTTGTTTATCTCGTAAGGTGCCCAACACTTGTGTTGCGTTCCAAAGATAATTTATAGTAAAAATTACTATAATGAAAAAGTAAAAGTTTGTGGTTTGGTGCTGCTTCTAGAAAAAGAAATTAAAAAAAAAACAAATCACCACTACTTTAGGTTTAGAGCCAACTTTCCAAAAAATTCCTTCTATAGTCTTCTGAATATATTCTCTTTTCATGCTTCATTTGATGTTATAATTAGTTCCCGTTTGATTCTGCAACGGCAGGTATCTTGGTGCAGTCACATCTGGACTCCGCTGTGGCATGACCCAACTGTGAGAAACAGGCAGTGTTTGCTGGAAGAAATGAAGATGTTACTACATAGTGCCTACATTATCTGTCTTCGAGGCTGTGAAGTTACCACAAAATTTCATGGTTTAAAACAACATTCATTTATATTTCTCTCTTTTTTAAGACAGGGTCTCACTTTGTAGTTCAAGCTGGTCTTGAGCTCAGCAATCCTCCTTTCTCAACCTTCTGAGTGCTGGGATTACAAGTGTGAGCCACCTCACCCAGCACTGTGGTACATGGTACTGATTGCTGATGAGCATGAGTCCCCACACCCAGCACTGTTGTATGTGGTTACTGGGGACTGAACCTGGGACCTTGCACTTGCAAGGCAGGCACCAGAACCACTGAGCTAAATCCCCAGCCCTATATTTCATGTTTCTTATTGGCTAGAAATCCAGATGCAGCATGGCTCAACTGGTTCTCTGCTTCAAATCTAAGGGTGGGATTAAGGTGCCTATATTTTTTAGAATCTGCTTCCAAACTCAGCTGGGTTGTCAGAATTTAGTTCCATGAGGTTTTAGGAGAGAGATCCTTGTTTCTTCTTTTCTGGTTCTGGGGATCAAACTTAGGACCTGGTACTTGCCAAGCAGGCATGGTGCCACTAAGATGAATCCCCAGCCTGATCCCTGTTTTTTTTGCTGGCTGTTGGTAACAAATTTTCTGGTTCTAGGGGGTGTTCACAGTGGATCCAGTTCCTTTCAAACTTTTAATCTAATTCTGCTTTATCTCTTCAAAACACCTTTGCCTTCCTCTTCTGCTTTTAAATGCCTACTCAGAAAAGTCTAGGATACATCTCTGTATTTTAAGGTCTCCAATTCCATCTGTAAAATTCGTTTTGCCATTAAATGTAATATGTTCACAGGCTCTAGGGAAGTGATGGCGAGCCTTCCACAGCGTTCAATGCTACAAACAGCGTGCTGTAGCATGCATTCCAGGGTGTAAAACCTGGATATCTGAGGTGAGCAGGAAGGACAGTATTCTGCTTACCACAGTGCTTAGTACTAAACATGTACATTTTAGTGAATCTTCTCTAGTCACTTTTTACAGCTGGTGATATGAAGCTACTCAAAAAGACAGTTGAAATAAGCCAGGTGCCATATCAAAGGTTACTGTAGCAGCTGTGAATTGGGGGGAAAACAATACAGAAACCAAGTCAATTTTGGGGACGAGGATTGTTCCTTTTCTTCCTGTTGGGGTGAAATCAGAAGAAATTTTAAAATGTGCCTTATTTCAACTTCTGCAACCTGTACATATTGTAGGACTTTGTTTCTTGGATGGGGCAAACTTGAGTGAACAGTATCAGAAGCAGGATCACTGAACTCTTTCGTCCTAGGGTTGGGCTAGAAGATAATACTTTTTAGTCCTGGTTCTCTCCTGTGTTCTGCACAAGGAATGCAGGCTGTTTTCTTATCCATGGAAACCTTTCCAGTGGGCCACCGATCCTGCTTTTATAGTTTCAAAGAGCTGGCTATTATTCAGCTCAGGCCTGATTCTAGAAATATTTCTGGACATTAGTTCAGCAAATATGCACAGCAAATCTTCAATGTGCAAGGTACTTCAAATCTCATTTAACGTTCTGCAACCAAGGTTAGAAAGGTTACTTAAATATACTGTCCATTATTAGCTGGTAACAGCTTCCACTTACTAAACATGTGCTCTATACCAGGGACCAAATTATATGATTCTAATAATGTCTTTCGCTCTACTAGAGCTTTTCTGTTAACTTGAATCCTAATAATTCTGGGAGACATTGGCCCAATACAGATCAGAGATCAGGCTCAGGGAGTCCGTGTCAAAAGCCAAGGAATGAACCAGCCAGGATTCTGGTCTAGGTTCATTTGATTCCAAACCTGAGTTCTCTACAGGATACTGCCTCTAAACATAATGTCAGGTACACTCCTGTAAATATGCCCCCAAGTTCTTTACCTGCCATCCTGTCACCAAGTTCGCCAACTGGCAAGAATGCTTACGCTGCAGGTGCAGCATCTATAAATAACAGCGGCATAAAAGCACAAGAGGAAACGGAACCGTCTAGAACTGTCAATCGTGGAAAAACCGTTGTACTAGTATGACTGTCTTTTTGTCTCATTATAAGGCAGTGAGTCATTTAGGGGCGGACCAAAAGGGAAAATCCTGCCTCTCGTCATCTACAAGAAATATAGGTGAGAACCGCTGAGGTGGGCAGAGGCACAAACTGGGAGCTTGGAGTCAACCCACCAATTCCCAATCCCCATCTTCACCAGACCAGCGGTCCAAAGACCAGAAGCTTTGAAGGGGTTAAGTGTGGCGGTAGGAGGACAGCCACCGCCCCTTCCCAGCAAAGCCTCCCATCATCCCGCGGGCCCCAGCCAGTTCCCGCACCTCGCGAGACTCCGCCCAGCCTCTTCTTTGAACACTTTAACCACCCGCCCTTTTCCTACCAGGCTCCAGCGAAGGAGAGACTGGGAGGGGGAGGGCGGAAAAGAAGGACGCACGGCAAGCCGGGAAGTGTGGTCCGAACGCTTCATGCAGCCATATTCTTCCGGAGCGGAGGAGAACAGAGAGGCAGCCGCAACTACGATACCCAGTCGCCCTTTCGGTTTGTTTTTGTTCAAAAAAAAAAAAAAAACCCCACACTCCCCCTCCTCACTGTTCACACACACACACACACACACATACACACACACACACGCGCGCGCGCGCACACGCACACATACACACACACACCCACGAAAGACACGCACGCACCCAAGCGCCGGAGGAAAAGCCGCGTCTCGCCGTTCCGCCCTTCCTCCGGTCCTGTCTCAATCCTTCAGCAGAGCGGGAAAGCGGAGGCCGAAGCTGTGACCCCTGACCCCATGGGTATGCGGGGCCGTCGCATTCCTTAGTGATCGCGGTGCTGCTGCCGCCGCCGCCGCCGCCGCCGCCGCCGCCGCCGTGGGCGACTGACGCAGCGCGGGAGCGTGGATTCGCTGCCCCTCCCCCTACCGTCGCCCTCGCGCCGGGTCTCGCGCCAGCCGGTCCCCGCGCGCCCGCCCCCTCTGCGGCCGCACCCGAGTCCTCGTGCGCCGTCGCTGCCGCTGCCGCCACGCGCCCCCCGTTGCCTCCGCCGCCTCCTCAGCCCCGCGCCGCCGCCGCCCCAGCCCGCCCCACCCGGAGGTCCCGCGTGGAGCCGCCGCCGCGGAGGAGGAGGATGAAGGACAAACAGAAGAGGAAGAAGGAACGCACGTGGGCCGAGGCCGCACGCCTGGTGAGGCTGGTCGCGGAGGGGGGGGCCTCCGTGGGGGGGTCGGGGGTGGGCTCGCCCCGCACCCGCGCCGGGAGGGGGAGGGGTGAGGCCCGGCCCGTAGCAGAGGGGGCGGGGCCGGCCTTGCTCTCGGAACGGAACCACCCGCCAAGGCGTCGGGTGGGGAGCGGTCCCCCGCCGGAATGGGATGGCGCCTTTTTCTGCACACCCCTCTGAATTCCTGCGGAGGGGCGAGCTAGCTAGCTCCTCCTCCGCGCGGCGGGACCCCCAGCCTCCCCTCCCCCACGGCGGGCAGCGGCTGGGGGTCTTGGGCAGCTCAGTTTATTCACGTCTGGGAGTTGAGTTTCCGGGAAGGGTCGGAAGCGCCCCCTTCCGTTCGTGGCGGCTAACTGGGTGGTGCTCTGTCCCCCGAAGGTGGGAAAGGGGCCCCAGTTTCAAGGACGCGAGAGATACTTGCGCATTCCCGAAGAAAGCCAGGTGTGCGTTGGCCAGCAAATGCTTACTCTTAGCTTGAACGGGAGTAGTGGTTCTCAAACTTTAAAGCCCTGGGGGCGGCCACCTGGAGAGGTTGTTAAAAATGTTTGTCCCAAGGCTGTATTTAGCACCTCTGGAGTCTGAGATTCTGGGATAGATAGAGCCTGAGAAATGTCATTTTAACCAGCTTCCCAGGTGGCTCTAATGGAGGTGGCCCAGGGACAAGAGAAGCGCTGTGACTAGAGTACCCAACTTTGTAAGCTAGACTTGGATGTAGAAGCTTTGCAGAGATCTGAATACACTGCAAAGAATGTTGGACAAAGACAAAGTGTCTCTGTTTGGAGGTACTGTTCACTGAGGGTTCAACGAAAGAGAGAGTAATTTGAGTGCTTGAGCTGCCTGCTGAGGATTGTTGTGAAGTTTCTCTTCTCAAAAGCATCAGAGGACTCATAAATGAAATTAGTTTCCCTTTGGATTTGCACTGTAAAGCCAAGACACTTTGAGAAATGTTCTTGTAAAATATTACTGATGACGCTAGTAAGAAGTTTTACTTCTCTGAGAAATGTTGCCTCCTCAACTGTCACAGAGCATGATTTTGGTGTAGATAGCGTGCATATCTGTTGACACCCTGTAGTTTATATGTAATTGCTATAATTCAGTTTTAATGATGAATAAAGCCAGGCTTTCTAATTTTTATTTTTACGAGGAATTGAGTTTTCTGCCTCAAAGTGATGTGCAAAAAAAGATAAATGTGAGGCATTGATAGAAATCTAGAGTACACTTACTTTTTTTTTTTTTTTTTGGTGCCTGTAAAACTTAGTTACTGATTTACAAAAACAAGTTGTTTGAACTACAGGAGAATTTTCACTGTTCTTGGTAGTCTTCCTTAGGCATTTAATGCACTAGGAACAAATAGTGTATGAGGAAGTTTTGTCCCTGAACTTATTTTTTTGATTTGGCATGTGAAATTTGAAGATTTTTCAAGCCCCCAAATATTTCTATTTTTTTTTTTTTTTTTTCTGATTCAGTCAATATTTAAAACTTGGACTAGTTTCAAGATGTTGGAAATTTCAGGGTTTCTTCAGTGCTGCTTCCCTTGGAAACATTTAGATCTGAAGAAGAGAGGAGAACATCAAAAAGACACAGTTCTTTTAGAGTCTTAAATGTTCTTTGAAATTGTCCTTTCAGTCCTTGTGTGTAGGTGTTTATAACTGGGGACCCAAAGGAAATTTGCTTGCCAGAGTTGTACTTTAATAGGTTGGTGAAAATACCTTTAAATCTTGTATTATTTATATCTTGATAATTCTACAATTACTTGAATCAAAGTATTTGGCTCTTACTAGTTTAAATACTTGGAATTCAGGGATCCACTCTTAAGGCTCTTTTAAGTTCCTAACTTGGCTGCAATCTGAACTTTAGTGTCTGGGTTGCTATTTGTTTATTACTGCCCCATTTTCAAGTCATATTGTCCAAATGAGTTATTTATCTGCTTCTTTTGTGCTTCATTAAAATAATGTGAATAGGAATTACTTTCTGGTGCAGTTATGTTCTTGAAAGGAGATTTATGGGAATGTGTATGTGTAAAGTTTCCATTATTTTTCTTCTCTTTTCTTGTTTTTGGTACTGGTGAATGATGTGGGGAGCAAACCCAAGGCCTTTGGCATGCTAGACAAACACTCTACTATCGTGCTACCTCTCTAGCCCTAATTTTTCCTATCTTTTAGGTGGTTTTTTTGTTTTAGGTTGTCTGACCGTTTGGATGATAATGATTGGTAAGTGAGGGAACTTCTTAAGAAGTCTTTCTAGCTGGGGTGTAGTGGTAGACACTTGTAATCCCAGCACTCGGGAAAGCTGAGGCAGAAGTATCAAGGTTCAAGTTTGGCAGAGAATATAGAGCAAGATCTTTTCTTAAAGTACCCCATCCCTAACCCCCCAAATCTTGTTTTGTTTCTTAAAATGCTGTCTCACTAAGTGCTGTAAAGTTTATGAAAGCTTACCTGGGACATAGGGAGGTTACACTGATTGGGTGCGAGCTGTAGTGATGAGGCATTTAATTAGATCATATGAACATTATTATTATACTTTTTGGGCAGGTAAATTTGGAGTGCTTGCAATGGCAGTCGTGTGCAGTTGCTGAGTGACAGTTTGAGGTTGCTCCTCACTTCAGTTCGATTGGTGACCCCTTGATATTGGAGAAGTTTAGTAGGGTAGTGTATATCCCAGGGGATTGGTTTTTTCACATGTTAATGATGTTGAGAAGTAGATAATCTTCTTTCAAATGTCTGATTGTACAGTATTATCTTTTCTGGACATAAGTAGACTTTAGGTAGGTAGTTAGAGGAATATGAATCCTCTTGCTTGTTAGTTGGGAAGGAATAGCCAAGGGAATGAATTTCTCCTTAAATTGAATGTTACTACCCTTAAATGAATTCTCCATGGCTTTGAGAAACTTCATTGCATGCTTTATCTTTCATTTTGATTCATGACTGACCATTCTTACATCAAACATTTTTTCTTTGAAATAGAAGAGATACTTTTTCTTTCTGTTTAAAAAATGTACAATCTAAAAAGGATCAGAATAAAACACCGCTCAATTGTTCTTATACCAAAAGCTGGAGGCATACATAGTTTTAATAAAAGTGATACTTTGTATCTTTTGATGTACTTCCCTTTAGAGATTTTGTTTCTTCTTAGATTCTCGGGCTTTTCTTAACTGCTCCATAAATAATTGGTAGCCACATTTTCAATCAGATTTCTTAAATTATCCTAAGGAAATTGCTAGCTCAGCTCCTACTTACTTAGTTTCAAAGGAATGATAGCTTGTGGTAGTGAACTTTAGTACAGTGTACCAGGGTTTATTGTAGGTTTGCTGAAGTCAACCCTGCCTATTGTTGCGCGCACTTTCTTGGAATACAAAGAGAAGTTTTGCTGCTCAGGAGCTTTTGGCCTTCTGGGGATAAGGAAGGACCCAGATATGTGAACCCAATTGCAGGCATAGTGTTCCCATCAGTGTATAAATGGTAAGCTGATGTCCTTGTTTCTGCCTACTGTCTAGGCATGATTATGATTAGTTTCTCCTCTCACTTTCAAGTGTCTTGGTTTGGAAGATAATCATATGTATTGTGG
The DNA here is from genome assembly GCA_004026965.1 of Petromus typicus. Lineage (NCBI taxonomy): Eukaryota > Metazoa > Chordata > Mammalia > Rodentia > Petromuridae > Petromus > Petromus typicus. Next base: position 37,088 of record PVIR01010708.1, on the reverse strand, counting down.
GACAGTTGAACCACTGAAAAGAGACATTTAACTCTCACTAGCCGAGGTAAGGGAATCCTTGGAGGAAGATGCTTTTTGCCTCTCTAAAATTTCACCTCGATTAGTGCTGAGACTTTAGTGTGTTTCATGGAGTGCTTTCAGCAGCAGTCCTCATAGACTCTTGATTTTGACATTTTACTGGTAACAGAGGTTGCATGGTTGTTACCATTGTTGAATGACTGTGGAGTTGCCTCAGCAGCTGCAACAGGTAGACAAACATTTTTCTAAACCAACTTTTTAAAATGAGAGACTTGCTGTTGCTCTCTAAGTTGTGCAGATGTAGTTATAGACGATGTTAACATAAACTGGATATTGTGTTTCTAGTTTCACTTACACCAGTCATGCAGAATCATAGCATCACGTTGTCAGATAGCAGAATGTACTGTGGCAGTTAACACAAGAATTTCACAACACAGTGGCAGAAGAGTGCCACACTTAAAAATACAAGTACTAATCAGAGCTCCTGGGGAAAGAAAATCTGAATGAACTTCTGATAACTTAGTGTGCAACAGTATATATTTTGTAATTTAACAATATACATTTCAGTAGTCACCAGAGTTGTAAGTTCTTGCATACCGTATAATGTGGTATATTAAGAAGATATGTGTCCTGAGAATAGAGAATTAGACTACTTCTTAAAGTCATTTTCAGTATACTTGGTATAGCTGCAAATTTGCTTTCTGAAGTAATTTTTTTTTTTTTTTTTTTGCAGTGGTGGGGATTGAACCCAGGGCTTTGTGCATACTAGGCAAGGGCTCTGAAGTAACTTTAACCATGGAAAAACTAAACTGTCATTAGCAGTACTTTACAGCAGACTGTAGCCCATGTATAGATTGATGGATATAAATGGAAATTGTACATTGAAATCAGGATATTTATGTTTCTTCAGGTATTAGAAAACTATTCAGATGCTCCAATGACACCAAAACAGATTCTACAGGTCATAGAGGCAGAAGGACTAAAGGAAATGAGGTTTGTATTGCTTTTGTTGCTTATCACAAAAGTTTCATAGGACATATGTCTTAGTTACTTAGCAATCTGAATGAGCCCACCTGTTTGTGTATATCTTATGTGTTTGGTGGTGGTCTTGAGCTATACATGATCCTTGTGTGTCCTCTGAGTAGAGAGTAGGCATAGGCAAACATCCATTTCTTTTCATCAATCTTGACCTAGGACTTCTTTGTTGTATAAGGAATCAGCATACATTTTCTCTTATAGTCTGTTATGCAAGTTTCAGTAATAGAGAAGGGGAAGACCCAGGCAGACCCTACTGTGTCTAAAGTACCCTTCTGTCTATGCCGTACTATCCAAGAGCTTTCCTATAGAATTCAAGGGTGAACTCATCTGCATAAAACCACTTGACTGCTTTCCTTTCCCCACTGATTCTGGCCATTCATGTGGTGAATTTGCTGTTTTGGGGTGACCTTTATTTTCTTATAATGTAGTTTTCCCAGATAAGCAGTAAGTTAGAAACACAGAGGGAATTGTAGGCATGAAAACTGGTGACTGTCAATTCTTTCTCATCAACTTTGTCTCAATATTATTATTATTATTTTTTAAATTTAAATGGGGAAGGAGGAAAGCACAACAGGGACTTTCTTGAGACTCATAGTAAACATCATATGTTTTTGCTGGTCAGGTGATAGCTGCTTGAATTGATCAGAAGATCCCTACTGTCAGTTATCAGATCAAATATTCTTGAGTTGAAGTTTTATAGAAAGAGGATTGGGGTTGCCTACATCACAGTTATTCAGCTTGTACACCTATGCACTACGTAGTGTTGTAACTATCCTTTATTTTTGTTTTTATGGGCTATTTCCCATCATGCCGCTGTCTGCCTTGCTGCTGGACCACTATTCCTTAGAAGGTAAATTAGTCCCTTTGAGAAAGATGGACTTGACACCCTTGCCTTGTTTCTACTTCTTGCTGTTGAAGAGATTATGAAGCAGTCATGGTGGCCATGATGAGTGCACAGCTCTGTCAGATTAAGGCAGAGGGATAGTGTGTAGGAGTCACAGGAGGACTCTGCCAGCATGCTTACTGTTCCTGCTTGCAGCAGAGATGCGAGCACTCCCACTTGATTTTTCCAGATTTTTTTTTTTTTTTTTTTTTTGTATTTTTTTGAGACAGGGTCTCACTTTGTAGTTCAGGCTGGCCCTGAGCTCAGCCTCAAACTCACATCACAGCAATCCTTCTGCCTCTGCCTCTGCCTCCTGAGTGCTGGGATTACAGGCATGAGCCACCACGCCCAGCACTGTGGTATGTGGTACTGATGGCTGCTGGGCGTGAGTCTCCACGCCCAGTATTGTATGTGGGTACCAGGGATTGAACCCGGGCCCTTGCGCTTGCAAGACAGGTGCCGGAACCGCTGAGCTAAATCCCCAGCCCGACGCTCCAGATTTTGCACAAGGGCTCTTTTAGAGATTGATTCTTGGTGAATTTTTCATTTCTTTTAATGTATCCAGTGTATTCTAAAGCAGAATAGTGGGGTTTTTTAAATGATTGTTTTGATACTGAGAATTTATTTTTAACACTGTAAATTTGGACCTCTAGTTCTGAAAAATAATACGAGGCTTTGCTTAAGACATTAGTATACATGTTTTTAATGTGTTGGGAAAGAGAATAGAGAAGAGATACATAGGTAAATGGCCAACTCAGTCAATGTTTAATGGACATTTACTTATATTTTTGACAGCTTTTCTGTTTTAAGACTCAGCTTTTCAGTAAATTGTCATTTTGTGACCTATTGTTGTGGCAGAGACTATGAAACAATTAAATGTACTGTCTTTTTAGTTTAATGTTTAAGCATTATTGACTGTTAAATATTTGACTGACTTTTTTTGCATTCAAATTTAAATGATTGCTCCTGAATAGATATAGAATAAAACATAGCTACCTTCCCAATAGAGAAAAAGGCAAATGAAGTTGTTTCTTTTACATGCTGATTAGAAAATGTTTAACTAAACAAATAAAGATGTGTTTATTTTGTTTGATGTTGTCACTGATTCTGTGGTCTTTCTGTTGAAAATGTTATATGGAAGTTTCTGAGTGGGGTATATATTTTGAAATGTTCGGGGGTAATTTTTTTTTATTTTTGAAATTTTTCCTTTTAAATACTGAAATTTTATTAAAATTTAAGCCTTTGAGTTTTATTAAAATATAACTTGCAAAAATTGTGTGGTTTTTCTAAATTTCTTGGGAATTTGGTTTAAAGGTTAGAAAGGATTAGGTGTAGATTTGGGGCGTCTCGTCATGCTTCTTACTCCAGACCTGTTAGTATGATATACATGAATTTCGTTTGGTTACTCAGTAGAATTGTTGTTGCGGGGTTTTTTCTTCAATATTTCTTCAATATTTCTTGATTTAAAAATGAATGGGAAAGATTAAATGTTTGTAAGTGATACATGGATTTGTATCACCCTCATTTATCCTTTGTGTTTTACAGTGGTACATCCCCTCTTGCGTGCCTCAATGCCATGCTACATTCCAATTCAAGAGGAGGAGAAGGGCTGTTTTATAAGTTACCTGGTCGAATCAGTCTTTTTACACTCAAGGTAAGTAATAATACACTCTGTTTTAGTGTGTTGATTTTCAGGCCTTTCATGTTCAGAAGAGTGACCTGGTGGGAGCCAAATGTGGTGGCACACACCTGTAATCCCAGCACGTGGGAGGCTGAGGCGGGAGAATCGCCAAGAGTTTGAGGCCATCCTGGGGCTACATAGTAAGTTCAAGGCCAGCCTGAACTAAAGTGAGAGCCTGTCTCAAAAAATCACCTAGATCTATAGTGGTAGCTATGAATTTGTTCTAATAACCAGTTGAGTAGCACTGATGTGGGTCCTAAATGATGCTCCTGTAAACAGAATACTAGGGATTATGAAATTCTGTCAGCTACTGTTTTGTAATTATATTCAATTGAAAGTAAGCTTATGTGTGAATGATTACAAATAAGGATTTAGCTCTGAAAAAAATTTTTAAAAAATTTTGTTTATAATAATTTTATGTATGATAAACTATAGTAATGTCTACTCTGTTGAAAATAGTGACACCTCAGTTTGTGAACTTAATTTGTTTTATGATTTGGGGGAAGATGGCCATGCTTCGTGTTGTAAGGGGAAGATGACTGTGTTTGTCACCTGATATGGAGTTTGTGAATGGAAGCAGAATTTTTGTGAGATGCTTTTGTTTGATACCCAAATTGTTTGCAGACTGAAGCATTTGTAAATCCAGGTATTACTGTAACTGAAATACAAAAATTCATACTATTAAGTATCATTAATAACAGGAAAAGTAAGAGTTCATAATAAAGCTTGAATAGGACTGAAATGAACAAACTTATTTTTTTAAAACCAGTTGTGATATGTATGGTTATCAGTTGTACCATGAGTCTGAGTACTTTTTCTGTCAAGGAAAATATTTTGGGTTTTTCATGGGTATACTGGCAGGTGTAGGAGCCACTGAGCTAAATCCCTGGCCCCTTGATTTTTCTCTTAATTGATTTTATTGGTACATTTTATATACACATCATGATCACACTCAACATTGAGAATTTGTACCAGTACATTACACAATTTAATTCTCATTCTTTCCCATTCCCCTACCCACCCTACAGCACCCCCGTCCCTATGTACATGAGCTTTGTTTCCTTTTTGTACCATCACATTTTTATTTCCCTATCTCCTTTTTCCCTTTGAATATTTCCTATTTCTCAATATCTATTGTACATTCTAGAACTCATGTACATCTTCATAATCTCATACCAGAGAAAGATAAAGTTTTATACATCAGTGACATTTTTATTTCAGTTATGATTGTGTCCTTAAGGTACGTCCATTTGAGTGTAAATGACTCAAACTTATTATTCTTTATGGCAGAGTAATATTCCATTTTATTAAAAACCATATCTTCTTTGTCCAGTCTGCAGTTGATGGGCATTTGGGTTGTTTCCAAGATTTAGCTGTCACAAACTGAGCCACTATAAACATAGGGGCACAGCACATATGTCACCGTAATATGAGTCTATAAATTCTTTTGTTTATGTACCTAACGGGTATAGCAGGGTCAAATGGGACCTCTAATCCTAGTTTTTTGAGGAATCTCCACACTGATCTCCACAGCGGTTGCATCAGTCTACGTTCCCACCAACAGCGAAGAAGGGTTCCTTTCTCACCGCAGCCTCACCAGCATTTGTTGGGGGTTAATTTTGAGATAGCAGTCGTTCTTTGTGGAGTGAGATGGAATCTCAGTGTTGTTTTCATGTACAGCTCTCGAATAACCAGTGATGTTGAGCATTTCTTCATGTGCTTCATAGCTGCGTTTACTTCTTCATCTGAAAAGTGTCCTTTCAGTTCAGATGCCCATTATTTAACTGGGTGCTGACCCTTGATTTTTTTTTTTTTTTTTTTTTTGAGACAGGGTCTCACTTTGTAGTTCAGGCTGGCTCCGAGCTCAGCCTCAAACTCACATCACAGCAATCTTCCTGCCTCTGCCTCCCAGAGTGCTGGGATTACAGGCGTGAGCCACCACTCCTGGCACTGTGGTATGTGGTACTGGTTGCTGCTGGGCGTGAGTCTCCACACCCAGTATTGCATGTGGTTACCTGGGAATCGAACCCAGGCCCTTGCGCTTGCAAGACAGGCACTGGAACCACTGAGCTAACTCCTCGGCTCTGCTGACCCTTGATTTTGACATAAGATGACTTGTTGACTACAGTGAAACCAAAAATTTGATGCTGATCTTTATATTCTTCTATAATGTATTTATACATAGGAGTCATCATTATATAAATTATTTCCTTTTAAAATCAAGTAAATATGTGAATAAATGCCAGCTATATAACCTGTAGCCATAAAACTTGGTCCCTATATTTGTTGTTATGTTGAGATAGGTATTTGTTATGCTACCTAGGCTGCCCTCAAACTGCTGGGCTCAGGGAGTCCTCCCACCTTAATCTCCTGAGTAGCTGAGACTATAGATGCATGCTTTTCTTATACTCCAGTTTGGAGAGAGATAGTCCCCTGAGATCAAATCCTAGTTTTATAATCTGGGGTGAGCTTAACCCTTCTTTATATACTGGTATTGAGTTAGTCCTTAACAAATGATAAGTTTTATTGTATTCCTGGATTCTTCATCTTTAATTGCTTAATAATGACATTTGTCTATTATATTATGTAATTAATTGTAATTATAATTATATACACTATATATATTACAGATAACGGCTAACGACATTTTCTTTTGGAGGGGGACAGTGCTGGGGACTAAACCATTTGGACTGAGCTATAGTTCATCTTTTTTGTACCAGGGATTGAACTCAGTCATACCTTTTTTTTTTTAGGTTTTTTGAGACAGGGTCTTGCTTTGTAATTCAGGCTGGCCCTGAGCTCAGCCTCAAACTCACATCACAGCAATCCTCCTGCCTCTGCCTCTGCCTCTGCCTCCCGAGTGCTGAGATTACAGGTGTGAGCCACCACACCTGGCACTGTGGTATTTGGTACTGGTTGCTGCTGGGTGTGAGTCTCCACACCCAGTGTGGTATGTGGTTACCAGGGATTGAACCCCAGTCCCTGCGTTTGCAAGACAGGCGCTGGAACCACTGAGCTAACTCCCTGGCCCTTTTGTTTCTTTTTTTTGAGACAGAGTCTCGCCTTGTAGTTCAGGCTGGCCCGAGCTCACTGTGTGGCCTACACGAGCCTCGAACTCAACAATCCTCCTGCTTCTGCCTCCTGGGTGCTGGAATTGTAGGTGTAAGCCACCATGCCTGGCACTGTGGTATGTGGTACTGATTGCTGGTGGGCACGACTCACCATATCTGGCATTGTTGTATGTGGTTACTGGGTATTGAACTCGGGACCTTATTCTTGCAAGGCAGGCACTGGAACCACTGAACTAAATCCCCGACCCAACCACACCATTTTTTGAGATAGGGTTCTATTATATTGTCTAGGCTGGGCTTGATCTTGGAATCCTCCTGGTTCAGTTTCTCACTATATTTCTAATTTTAAGAGGGAGAATTACTGTGGGGTCTTTTTTGGGAGGGGTCCTGGGGGTTGAACCTAGGATCTGTCCTATGTTAAGCACCTGCTCTACCACAGAGCTACAACCTGCCTACCCTGAGCATTACTTTTTTCTATGAGTACAGTGGGAGTGGGAATTGAGGTTTTTATTTTGGTTTTTTTTTTTTTTTTTTTTTGAGACAGGATCTCGCTTTGTAGTTCAGGCTGGCCCTGAGCTTACCCTCCAACTCATATCATAGCAATCCTCTTGCCTCTGCCTCCCAAGTGCTGGGATTACAGGCATGAGCCACCACGCCCAGCACTGTGGTATGTGGTACTGGTTGCTGCTGGGCGTGAGTCTCTACGCCCAGTATTGTATGTGGTTACCGGGGGATTGAACCTGGGCCCTTAGGCCTGCAAGACGTGTGCCAGAACCACTAAGCTAAATCCCCAGCCCTTGTTTTGGTTTTTGACAGCACTGGAAATTGAATATAGGGGCACTTTCCTCTGAGCTGCTTGCTCAGCTCTTTCTAAACATTTTAAAGTACTTTTGAGACAAGATATTGCTAAGTTACTCAGGTAGGACTCAAATTTGGAGTCTTCTTGCCTTAGCCACTCCCTCAGTCTTGGGATTATAGATGTGCGCCATTGTTTATGGCTGGTACCAAATTTTATTTGTCTTTGTAACTTGGCTCTGAACAGAATTCTTGGGCTAGTCCATTCTTAATAAGTGTTTGAATTGAGTTATATTTATTCATTTTAATTTTAATATGTCTTTCGGTAAACACTACAGTATGAACCTGCTGTAAGCTTATGATTGTTCTTTACCATGTAGTCCGTGTCTGAGGTGCTTTGGATAAAGATGAGCTCAGCACATTATCTCTTTGCCTTTGGCCTCTGTTGTTTTCCTATCATAGCATGTTGCTTATTAGCTATAAGCATCATTTCTCTGGTAACTCATTTTATTCTTTTTGGGTTAAGGATTTGTTTGTTTGATTCTATTAGTTAGGCTGAAAAATCATTGAAGATAGAGTCTATATTTTATTTCAGTATCCATGAATAACTAAAAAGGAAGCTGTCTTGATTATATGTGTACTTAATGAATTAGTGAGTAATAGCTATATTTTGGCACATTGTTAATCTTTTTATTTTGATTCATGATGATAAATACAGACTCTGAAGCATGGTAGGGAGTTGTTCTGTCACTGAGCCATATTCTCGGCCCCTGCTTAAAATTTTGGTGAAACTGTTCCTAGATGTGACTCTGGAATGTAGCTCATACCTTTTGCTATAGTTTAGATAGAGTTTTACTTTGGTTAATTATCTCTTAATATTTTTAATCTAATATAAAACAATAAATGTACACATAGAAGCAAAACCCAATGAAGAACCTATACAATTCTGCTACCTATAACCTAAATAACCTGTATGTGTATTTGAAAACGGTGGATTAATTTACTTTATACTTTTGCTGCATATTTTGAACCACTTGCTTTTTTTTTGAGATAGAGTCTCGTTTTGTAGTTCAGGCTGGCCTTGAACCCACTGTAGCTCAGGCCAGCCTCAAACTCACAGCAGTCCTCCTGCCTCTGTCTCCTGAGTGCTGGGAGTACAAGTGTGAACCATCACACATGGCACTGTGGTGTATAGTTACCGAACATCGAACTCAGGACCTTGTGCTTGGCAGGCAGATGCTGGAACCACTGAGCTAAATCCCTGGCCCAGTTAGAGCATTCTTAATAGCACAGGTTGAAAATTCAAAATTTTTCACTGCCAGTGTGGTGATACATGGACATGCATGAGAATTTCTGTATTTTGCTGCAAGTGATTAGTCACAGCTAAAATGCTGTAGCATTAAAAATATTATATAGGAGGGCCGGGGAGTTAGCTCAGTGGTTC
>PVIR01010708.1:0-28058 GCA_004026965.1 Petromus typicus | reverse complement strand
TACTATATAGTCACTATTCAGATTCTTCTATAGATGTTCCAAAAATCCTATATCTAGTCAAGACTCATGCATTGCATTTGATTGCCACGTCTCTTTAGTTCTTTGTAATGTACAACAGTTGCCTTGCCTTTTTCTGTTTCTTAAGGCATTAATATGTTCAAACAGAATAGTTACTAGAATTGAGAATAGTTTTTTAAGGACTCATAAAAATGTAGGAGCCTTGGCTATTTCCAGACTCCTTTATGTTTTATTCTTTAGATCATGTGTACTGTCCTGGGTTGTGGTCCCCAGCTACTTTAGGGAAGGATAGAAGTGGTGGGATGTTTTGCGTAGTAGTCTACTATGGCATAGTTTGGTCAGGATGTTGTTGCCTGTAATAAGGGACAACAGAAGATACCAATTTCTCATTTTCCCTTTTTAAGCTAGTGGTGACACTTTTGAGAGCCTTTGGCATTTTCCTGTCTGTGTTAGGAAAATCTTTTTTTTTTTTTTTAGGTTTTTTGAGACAGGGTCTCGCTTTGTGGTTCAGGCTGGCCCTCAGCTCAGCCTCCAACTCACATCACAGCAATCCTCCTGCCTCTGCCTCCCGAGTGCTGGGATTACAGGCGTGCTGGGATTACAGGCGTGCTGGGATTACAGGCGTGAGCCACCACGCCCGGCACTGTGGTATGTGGTACTGGTTGCTGCTGGGTGTGGGTCTCCACACCCAGTATTGTTATGTGGTTACCGGGGAATCGAACCTGGGCCCTTGCGCTTGCAAGACAGGCGCCGGAACCACTGAGCTAACTCCCCGGCCCCTGTGTTAGGAAAATCTTACGCATAAAAGAGCTTGGTAGTTTTCTTCTCAACCCTGGCCGGGCATGGTGGCTCATGCATGTAGTTCCAGCACTTGGGAGGCAGGGGTAACAGGATTGCTGAGTTCAGGATCACCTTGAACTACAAAGCGAGACTCTGTCTCAGAAAACTTAAAAAAGGGCTGGAGATTTAGCTCAGTGGTTCTGGCACTTGTCTTCCAAGTGCAAGGACCCAGGTTCGATTCCCCGGCAACCACATACGATACTGGGTGTAGAAACTCACGCCCAGCAGCAACCAGTACCACATACCACAGTGCCGGGTGTGGTGGCTCACGCTTGTAATCCCCGCATTCGGGAGGCAGAGGCAGGAGGATTGCTGTGATGTGAGTTTGAGGCTGAGCTCAGGGCCAGCCTGAACTACAAAGCGAGACCCTGTCTCAGAAAAAAAAAAAAGAAAAGTACAGACTAATCTTTGTGTTAGATCCAATAAAATCAAAGTCATAGAGCCTGTCATTAGTTAAGCAGTATCAGAGAACATTTTTTAAGATGGGTTTTAAAAAATATTAACGTTATATTTTTTGGTTCTCATTTCACAGAAGAGTTGCAATGGAATAAGTACATGCTGGGTCACAGGGGGAAAGAATCTGGGAAGTGGGGGGCTGGGGAGTTAGCTCAGTGGTTCCTGCGCCTGTCTTGCAAGCATAAGGATCCGGGTTCGATCCCCAGTAACCACATACAATACTGGGTGTGGAGACTCACGCCCAGCAGCAACCAGTACCACATCCCACAGTGCCGGGCGTAGTGGCTCACGCCTGTAATCCCAGCACTTGGGAGGCAGAGGCAGGAGGATTGCTGTGATGTGAGTTTGAGGCTGAGCTCAAGGCCAGCCTGAACTACAAAGTGAGACCCTGTCTCAAAAAAAAAAAGAAGAATCTGGGAAGTGGATACATGTGCCCTTCCTTGAGTTAAAATTCTGTGTTTCTCCCATCGCCTAATGTATACGAGGCTTATATGTCGTTGTCGTCATTAAATCAAAGAAGAACCTAGTAGAGTTGTACAATAGGAAAAAAAAAAGAGCTTTTATTAGATTTTTTTTTTTTTTTCAGTCTCAGAGACTGAACTTGTGATCTTGCACTTGTGAGGCAGGTACAAGAACCTCTTAGCTAAACCCCAGTCCCCAATTTGATTTTTGATGTATGCACAGCAAATAGTAGTTTCTCTTAACACAGTAGATGAGAACCAGTCTTGATGGTAGGTGCTTCTAATCCTAGCACTTGGGAAGCTGACACTGGATTTCTGGAGTTCAGTAGCGGTCTAGGCCACATAGTGAGATCCAGGCTACCATGAACTCTTATACAAAGACCCCATCTCAAAAAACCAAAACCAAGACTGGAGATTTAGCTCAGTGGTTCCAGCACCTGCCTTGCAAGCACAAGGTCCTGAGTTCTGTACTGAGTAACCGTGTACCAGAATGCTGGGAGCATGGTGACTCATGCCCATCAGCCCCGTCTACCACAAACCACAAGCTGAGTGTGGTGGTTCACACCTGTAATCCCAGCACTCGGAAGACAGAGGCAGGAGGATTGCTGAGTTCAGGGCCAGCCAGAGCTGCAAAATAAGAACCTGTCTCAAAAAAACAGAAAACAAAACAAAACAAAAACCAACCAAACAGAACAAAACAGAACATATGGCTAAGCTATTTCCTTCTTGCCTGCTTTTCTGAACTGCCCTCCTAGTATTGTTCCCTTTATCATCCATTACTCTTAGCTATGCAGATTTTTAATCTATCACTCAAACATCTCAAACTTTGAACATTACAGGGCCTTTGTACTTTTCTAGCCCCACCACCTGGAAGACTCTGGTAATGTCTTTATCATTTTGTTCTTAGTCCAATTTTGTCTTTTCAATGATGTTTTCTTTGCCAGTCAAGTTCCACACCATTGGGATTTGTTTTATAACCCATCTTGTATCTCAAATACCTTGATTTTTTTATATGGTTAATTATTTTTAGCATTCTACCTCTAAAATATAGGTGCAGAATCTTCATTTTCACTGTACTCAATGCTGTATCTAGCACATACTAGGTACTTAGTGAATAACTGTGGCTGAATGAAAATGTAGTGTTAACCAGGCATCTTGATACACACCTATAATCCCAGCAACAAGGGAAACCGAGGCAGAAGGATTGCTAAGAGTTTGATGTCAGCCTGGGTTGCATGGTAAGTTGAAAGCCAGTCTAAACTAAATAGCAAGGCCTTGTCTAAAAAACAAAATAATAAAAAGAGTGTTGCCAAAATCTTAAACCAACTAATTCTCTTTGTATTTTACCTTTTTAAAATCAGATTTTGTTGCAGAATGTGCATATTTTGAGGATTTTGTTTTGGTTTTTGGTTTTTTCCTGTTCAGCATGTTAACTTTTTTTTTTTTCTTAAACTTTTTTTTGAGACAGGGTTTTGCTTCGTAGTTAAGGCTGAACCTGAACTCACTGTGTAGCTCAGGCTAGCCTCTGTTGGGATTATAGGTGTGAAACACAATACTTGGCAGCATGTTAACTTCATATCTTTTGTGTTCCTATGTAAATCTTTGTATATATGATCTCTGTAATGTTGGGAAAGAAATCTTAAGTCATCTAATTTTTATTTTTATAGATAAAAAATTGAGCTTCTGACAGATTAGGTGATTTATCTGTGATTGTATTGTGGTTGTTAGGACTAGAACTTGGGTCTCCATTTTTAATGTTTGTTTTCTTTATGCTAATTTAAAGTTTTTCTTAAGATTTTATGACCTTTGGCTACTTTTTGTTTCTGTGTTTTTTGTTTGCTGTGAGATAGTCTTTGTAGTTTAAAATGGTTTGAACTCATTGTATATCCCTAGACAGGCCTCCTGTCAGGTATATCCTCCTATCTCAGCCTCTTGAGTGCTGGGAATTATAGGTATGTGCCACCGTGCCTGCCTAGCTTTTGTAACATTAAGCAAAAATAACTTCATATCTTTAAAGTGAACTCTTCATTATGCCTGGTTGGTTTGAATTTTTTTACTTTATCTCATCTTAAACTTATTTGTCTATTATCACAGCAGTTAAAATGAGTTGAATGTTTGAAAAGGTGCCAAACTTATCTCATGAGGTGGAAATGATGACTCAAATGCTGTGGTTGAAAAAAGCATGAAGCTTCTTTCATTTCTTGTGGATTCTACCATTCCCACCCCATTTCCTGAGAACTCAGCAGCCTCTTTCCTGAGTCCTGGAGCTCTGTTGAAATCCTTCTGATCTAAAAGTTAATAAAGACCATCTCATACTCCTATCTAGACTTTTCTGTATGAAAATTAAGTTAGCAATGGCTATTTTCATTTCTGTTCTTTTGTAACGGATTTGGCATTTCCTGTAGGCTGTTTCTTTTATTATAAACCCTGTTCCACTCTTGTGACATAGGAGGTCTGCACCTAATACCCATTAGTAGAGAGGTACCATTTGCTGTGATTAATTGTAGGAGCAATTTGGTTTTGATGAAGACTTTGACTCTTAGTTGGTAAAAAGTTCCTTCTACAGGGAGGTATATTCCACTGTCAGGATTCCCAGCCAGCTCAGGGAAAAGAATGTATGAAATTATCTCAGAGCCCTGGTTGAGAGATGTACTCCACCTCCTGACATTGCAACCCACTTAAGAATAAAATGGTAGGGCTAGGGATTTAGCTCAGTGGTTCTGTGCAAGTACAAGGACCCGGTTTGATCCCCAGTAGCCACATAAAACAATGCCGGGTGTGGAGACTCACCCACCAGCAACCAGAACCATCCACTACAGTGCTGGGCGTGCTGGCTCACGCCTATAATCCCAGCACTTGAGAAGCAGAGGCAGGAAGATTGCTGTGAATTCAAGGCTGAGTTCAGGGCCAGCCTAAACTACAAAAGCCGAGAACCTCTCTCAAAAAAAAAGAAAAGGTAAATGTCAGGCATTAGTTGGGATAATTTCTTGCTAGCCTTGGGAGGGGATAGTAATAATTTCATAGTTATAAAAGTGGTATTTTTTGAGGAGGTATGGGGCATTGAACCCAGAGACTTTAAACTGAGCTATATCTCCAGCTCTTTAGTTTTTTAAGATCAGGTTTTGCTAAATCACTGAGCTGCCAAGGCTAGGCTCAAACTTGTTATCATGTGCTGGAATTACAGACAATGAACCACTGTTCTTGGCTAAATGACATTGTAATCCAAAGTATATTCTTTTTATTTATTTATTTATTTTGTTGTTGTTTTTTTTTTTTTTTTTTTTTTTTTTTGGTTTTTTGAGACAGGGTCTTTCTTTGTACTTGAGACTGGCCCTGAGCTCAGCCTCAAACTCACATCACAGCAATCCTTCTGCCTCTGCCTCCCAAATGCTGGGATTACAGGTGGGAGCCACCACGCCTGGCACTGTGGTATGTGGTACTGATTGCTGCTGGGGTGAGTCTCCACTTCCAGTATTGTTATGTGGTTGCCAGGGATTGAACCCAGGCCCTTGCGCTTACAAGACGGGCAAGACGGGCGCCAGAACCACTGAGCTGTATCCCCGGCCCCTCCAAAGTATATGCTTAAAACAACAAGATTATAAACTTTTTAAAGTGCTAAATGTGATTTTAAAACATCTGTATTCTGGGAGAAAAGATTGCACATGCTCTAGGATGGTGTTTGAATACGCTTTTATTTGAATCCACCAATATCCATACATTTGATGTCTCAGATCTTCAGATCAGACTTTAGGGGAAAGGTATTTGAGGAGTGTGTTTAGTCTAAGAAAGTTACTTCTCTTGACATAGCTAAATCTGGAAGAAAAAATAGGAACTGGTATTTATCTGAATGCCAACAGTATTCCAGACAGCCGTCATATTCTGCATAGTGATACTTTTGAAGCATAAATGTTTTCTGCTCTTCTGTTAATGAACTGATTTGAAAAGTATAAGTGGTACAAAGTGACATTTTAGTTATTTGAGAGGTTTGTTTTTAACACATGGAGGATAGGTTAGACTTGAAGCTTCAGTTAAATGAATCATTTCTCAAATGTCTGAGAAGTTTGCTCATGTTCAAGGTTTATAAAGAACAACTTCAGCTTCTTTATGGATCTTGGAGCAGTAGAATAAGAAGAAACAAAAAGATAATATTTCTTTTCTAAGAAGTGCTGTTTTGATTCAGTAATAAATGGGCTTTGAAATGTATGTGCCTTTAAATATCAGCTTGTTCTTTTTAGTCTTTTACAAATGAACCTTCATGTGTGTTTTTCTTTGGAAGGATATCTGTCTCTTTGGTCTCTTTCCAGGTCCACCATCCTATCCTAAATTGTCCTTGTAATGCTAGGTTCTGAAATAACTCCTGCCTGGTCTTCGCTTTGCCCTCTTATAAACCAGTGCTTTGTATTTTGTACTCCACACAGCATGTGATAATGACATGCTTTTTGTTTGGTACTTGTCAGTGGTTTCTATGGCTTTTTTTTTTAAAACAGAAAAATCCCAAACTTTGCTCATCTGCCTTGCTCTTCTTTCAGTTTTTTGGATTCCTTTAGCTCTTTAGGGTTTCTCAATTCTGACTCTCCTCCTGCTTGACAGCTTAATGTTACTTCCTCAGAGGAGGCTTCTTTTACCTCTAAATTGGGTGCTCCTATTGTGTCTGAACTTACTTCTTATCGTGTATACGTATACAATTATGTATGTAATTTGTGTGATTGCCTGATATATCTTTACTGACTATCCCTTGGGGTGGAGAATCCACTATTGTATTTTCATGTTGGCTGTATCCCTACAGCCTATTATGTTAGGTATCCACTAAATATTTCTTGGAAAAATGCAGTAGAAAATACATAGAAAATGATTACTGCTTGGGAAATGTGAACATCAAGAACTGTGCAACAGTTGAACTGGTTTAGGAATTTGTAGTGTTTTAAAAATGGATATATGTAATGTGGGATGTTCAGCAGGTTTTCATGGAACAGAGTGATTGAAAACTTCCAGAGAATACATGCACACATGTATGTTTCAGTATCAAAAAAGAAAAGCAAGGCAGAGTGGCACTTCTGTAATCCCAATACTTTGGGAGGCTAAGGTAGGACGCTTACAAGTCCAAGTCAGTCTGAGCAACTTAGCCACTTACTGAGACCCTGTCTCAAAGTAAAAAATGAAAAGGGCGAGGCTGGGGGATGTAGTGCAGTGTGGAGGCCTTGGGCTAAATTCCAGTACCCAAATAAGTAATTAAATATTTATACAAGAAAAACGTAATGTTCAGTGTTGCTTTTGAAATGTAATGTCATCCTGATCCCTGGTCTTTTGTATGTTCCCACTTACTTCCACTCCTCTTTCCTGTTGTATATCCCAGAAAGCTTCTAGGATCTTTAATTTCATATCCTTGGTACAGATACTTATTTATTTATCCCTAGTGCAGTTGGCGGTAGAGATTCATGTCTCTCAGATCTATGAAATTATTTTTTCTGGGTGGAAGGTACTGAGGTGTGTATTCTCATATTGTCAGTATAACTTTATTTTAGAAACATTTTGTGATGCAAATAATACATAGCTCATATTTTTCTATTTGTCATACCCTGTTTATTTCACATCACAGACTTACTCAAATTTCAGTGGTCTTGTTTGAGGGTTAATGTAGGAGAGAGCCAGGACTCTTACATACTGATGAGAAATTCAGTACCTTGTGGCTTTGTGGCCTTACTTGTCTCCTGTAGAGGTGAGGAAGTGGTTGCCTCTTAACTGCATCATGCTGCAGTAGGATATCTCTTCCTCCTAATACAGATTGTTAATCTCCATGTTATTAGCTTCATACCTCATCTTTGTCCTGCTTCCTGAGGTAGCTTCTGAACTTATCTGTAGTCTGGGGGAAGAATCTCCTTGGTTCTTTTCAGCATCATTGTCTATAGCCCTTAGATTTCATCTTTGTTTGTTTCATTAACATTTCTCCTTTGGTTCTCTATCTCTTTTTCAGGATTTTTATGTTACTGTATGTTCCCACTCTGGACAGTCCTCTTTCTTCATCAGACTTCTGTATTGCTTTACCTTTTCAATATCTGTTTGTATATGTGGTGGCATCTCAAAGATAGCAAATATAAAACCAATCTCATTCTTTACCACAGATCTTGCTTCCTTTTTTTTTTTTTTTTTTTTTTTTTTTTTTTTTTTTTTTTTTTTTTTTGTGATACTGGCAATTGACCTCATGACCTTGCACTTGTAAGACAGGCAGTAGTACCACTGAGCTAAATCCCCAGTGCCTTACATATATTATTTCCTGTATAAGTTAATGGGAACTCCAATTAAAAAAAAAATGACAAAGACAGTTATTAAATGCATAAGACCTGGTATTAGTATTAGACTCCAGAATTAATCTTTCTGATTGCCTAGATCAGAACTTAAGTCAACTCTTCTTTTTTTTCTTTCTTTCTGTGTCTCTGTCTCTCTGTGTCTGTCTGTCTGTCTTAGGGCTTTTAATTGTAAGTAAATCCTGTTGGCCCTGTCTTCAGAACACACCCCCATTTAATCCCTCTCACTACCATCATCTTTCACCTGGATTACTGTAGTAGCTCCCTTACTAGTGTCTTGTCTTCCGTTTGGTATCATTTTTTGAGCACTAAGGAGATTGTATGAAAGTGTCAGAGCAGGTTACTCTTAACCAAAGCTGTCTCTTCTTACCCTTCCCCACCTCATTCATTGTAGACGCTAAAATTCTTAAAATGGCTTGCAGTGCTTGTTCTGTTTCTCACCCCTGTTTAATCCAGCTCTCTGCTCATGGTTCAGGCTGTTCCATAAATGCCGTGGCTTTCTTGGTGATCCTTGGTGAATAAGCTGGCACTGTTCCTCTCAGGGCTTTTGCCCTGTTGTTCCATCTGAAAATAATTACCCTCAAATATTTGCATGCATGCTTTCTTCCACACCTTCAATTATGACCACATTTCATCCTATCCTGTTCACACCTGCACAGCACTCTTAATTTCCCTGTTCCTTAACTTAGTTTTTCTCCTTGGTATTTATCAGTCTGACCTTGAACTCACTATGTAGCCCAGGATAGCCTAGGTCTTGCGGAGGTCTTCCTGCCTTGGCCTCCATGTGTTGGGATAACAGGTATGACTAATTTCCTGTTTATGAGTCATATGTCCTTTAATCTTGACATATCTAGTTTTTGGGTGTGTGAATTTTACATTTTTGAGTGCTATAATTGCCTTTCTGGGGTGTTAGGTTTTGTGGTTTTTTTTTTGTTTTTTTTTTTTTGAGACAGGGTCTCGCTTTGTAGTTCAGGCTGCCCTGAGCTCAGCCTTAAACTCACATCACAGCAATCCTCCTGCCTCTGCCTCCCAAGTGCTGGGATTACAGGCGTGAGCCACCACGCCCGGCACTGTGGTATGTGGTACTGGTTGCTGCTGGGCATGAGTCTCCACGCCCAGTATTGTATGTGGTTACTGGGGATCAAACCCCAGTCCTTGTGCTTGCAAGACAGGCGCCAGAACGGCTGAGCTAAATCCCTGGCCCTCTGGGGTGTTAGGTTTTATTTTGACAGGTTACTATATCACTACCACCATCCTAATCTTTTGTTTTTAAAGTTTGAGTCAGCTCAGTTGCTCAGTTTGGGCTGGAACTTTTGATCTTCCAATTTCATGGCCTCCCAGAGAATAGGGATTATAGATGTGTGCCACCACATCTGTCTTATTTCTTTATATAATTTATAATTTTAATTTATACGCTTATTATCTGTAGGTTTATTTTCTGTTGTTGTTAGTGGTTTTATTTTTTAGTTTTTTTTGAGACAGGGTCTTGCATTGTAGTTCAGGCTGGCCCTGAACTCACTGTGTAACCCAAGTTAGCCTTGAACTCACAGCAGTCCTCCTGCTTCCGCCTCCCAAGTGGTAGGATTACAGGCATGCATCACTATGCCTGACCTTATGGTATGTAGTACCAGGGATCAAACTCTGGACCTTGTGCTTGGCAAGCAGACTCCGGAACCACTAAGCTAATTCCGCAGCCCTATCTGTATTTTTAATGTGTGTTATATTGTAGAGGTAGCCTTCTGGAGAAATACTTTGAGTTCAGCTCAACTTGATAGGTTTCCTTAGGCCATACTCGTAATTTTTTTGTCTTCAAAGTTTTGAGATAGGGTTGCACTGTATAGTTCAGGCTGACCTAGAACTCATGGTGTAGTCCAGGCTGGGCTTGAACTCAAAACATTCCTCTTGCCTCAGACTCTTAAATGCTTGGATTTATGGGCATGAACCACCATGCCTTGCATCATGCTTGAGTTTTTTTGATAATTTTTTACTCTGCAGGTTCTTGGACCGTTTGGGTAAAGCGGCTATAGAACTGATACCTGTAGACTAGGGATATAGCTCAGTGGTGCTGCCACCTGCCTGGAAGTGTAAGGTCCTGAGGTCAGTCCTGAGTTCTGCAAAAAATAAAAAACAAAAACAAAAACTCATGCCTATAATACAAAATTTTCTGTCAGTTTTCTGCTAACCTCTTGCAGGAATTTTAAAACATCTGTCCCAAGCTCTAAAGTCTGTATCTGGTGTTAGTAACTCTGAATTATTTGACTAACTTCATTGTTCTAAGCATGAGGAAATAGCCCCTTTATTATTTTGGGGCTTGTCTCTGTGTGTTGTATTTTTTTTTTTTTTTTTAGGTTTTTTGAGACAGGGTCTCGCTTTGTAGTTCAGGCTGGCCCTGAGCTCAACCTCAAACTCACATCACAGCAGTCCTCCTGCCTCTGCCTCCCGAGTGCTGGGATTACAGGCTTGAGCCACCACACCTGGCACTGTGGTATATGGTACTGATTGCTGCTGGGGTGAGTCTCCTGGGGTGGATTCTCTCCATACAAGCCTCCAGTATTGTTATGTAGTTACCGGGGATCGAACCCGGGCCCTACATTTATAAGACAGGCACCGGAACCACTAAGCTATATCCCCGGCCCTGTGTGTTGTATTTTATAGTGTTTTAAGGTCAGAGTTTCTGTGTCAGGCAAGTCTGGTATTCAGCGGAAGGTCTGTGACACATTTATTTACAGTTACATTTTGTAAAATTTATGACTCACTAAAACAAAAGTTTTTTTGAGTTATAACAGTCTTGTGCACTGTGTATAATATGTTGCATGTTGCTGAGATTTTCACTTTATTCCAAACAGTGTCTCAGGCTGCAAGAATCTACTAGTTGACAACACTTAATGGACTCACTGCAGCTTGATTGATCACAGTGACTTTGACTGCCTTTTGCTTTAACATGGTACTTTGATTATCAGCAGTCCTTATGAGAATTGCTGCAGTGCCCCACTGTTGTTCCAGAGTAGTCCAGATGTTACTTGGAAACAAAAAAGATTCCTCATCTTTTTGTGATCAGATCGTCAGCTACCCCCGCTAAATGGGCAGATGTCCAAATATGTGCCTCTAATTTTAGAACACTAGATCTGCATACTGAGTTCAGCGTTTCCACTCAAAGATTCCACTGGATTTTGACCATTACTTGTCCCATCTCTCTCCTTTCTCCTCCTCTTTGAGATCTTGTCACTCCCATGAAAGTTAGCCTTCTTTTCCTGTTCCATACTTTTGTTTACGCTATCACTGTCTTCTCAGGAATCATGAGTTGTTCCTGACTTCTTTATCTTTGCATTTATGCGAGCAGTTGCTAAATCAGTTATATCACTCTCATTGTGTTCTTTGGCCAGTATAACAAAATCCCTGAGATAATCAGCTTATTAAAAAAATAAGATTTGTTTTGTGTCATAATTTGTATCAAAAATAAAACAGCTCATATATTTAGTGTTGGGCTTTGGGAATGTGATTAGATTGTGGGCGCTAATATCATCAGTGGATTGATTCATTGATGAGTGCACAGCTGAATGTGTTGCTGGTTGGCGGAAGTAGATCACAGAGGTGTAACCTGGAAGGGTATATCTGTCCTTGCCCCTTCTCTGTGTGGTTTTTCCCCTGTGCTATACTTCCCAGATGCTATGAGTTCAGCAACTTTCCTTTGCCACGGCCTTCTCTGATGATGCCTCTGCCTTGGAGCCAGCAGATAATGGACTACATTTATTTTGAAACTGTAAGCCAAAGTAAAGTTGTACACATTGAGTATTTTGTCCTAGCAATGAATGAAAAGGGTGACATACATCTTGGCTTATAGTTTTGGAGATTCCAGTCCAGTATCCAGTATCCTCTTGGACAGGATACCAAAGAGAGAAGAGATTGGAGTTCCACAGTCCTCTTCCAGTGCCTGCCCCCAGTGGCATAAAATCTACCCAACCCCACTTCCACTTCCTTCCAGTGGTATTGAGCTGGAGACTAAGCTTTTAATACAATCAACTTTTGAGAAGACATTTATCATGCCACCTATAGTACATAGCAATCCTGTTTTTTTCTGTTTCCATGCTAGTGTCAGGATGATACGTTCCTTCCAAACCAAAATTTCTCATGATTTCTCCTAATGTTTTTCCAAGGTATGTCAATTGACCTTGTCTATTTAGTTCAGACTTTGAGATTCTGCATTCTTACCTCCCTTTCTCAGCCCATTTTGATGAATGTTAACAAAATGTCTTGCTTGGAAGTGTTTTAGAATATTTTTCTTCAGGCAGAATTAACTAGAAATGTGTTTGCTATTTTTGTTCTAACTGAGTTAGTTGAATTTATAAAAGTGTACTTATGATGGTCATGGAGTGCAAATGGTTGTCCCTGAAGATTTGGGTTTTAGTCATTACTGACAGGGTGACTTTAAATAAATTATTTATTTAGACCTAGATTTCATTATCTATGAAGGAGAGATTGAGCTAGATGATTATTATACTTGAGCTCCTAATTTGAAACTCATAAAAAAGTTGTAAGAATGAGTTGAGTGTTACAAAAAAACCCACCTTGTTACATTTATCTGGATTCACCTATTAACATTTAACTTGCATTAGGATTGAATGTTGAAGTTTTTCACATGTCTTTTCTGCATCTGCCTAGATAAGTACTTTTTAAAATATTTCTGGGATAAAATTCACTTGATCATATTCTATTCTTTTTAAATACTATTGGATTTGATTTGCGATAATTTATTAATAATTTTACATCTGTCTTCATGAGGTAAATTGTTCTGTATTTTCCTTCCCCTTTCTTAATTTCGAGACTGGGTCTTGCTTTGTAGTTCAGGGTGGCCTTAAGCTCACTGTGTAGCCCAGGCAAGCCTCAAACTCACAGCAATCCTCCTGCCTCTGCCTCCTCAGTGCTGGGATAACAGGTGTAAGCCACTGTACCCCGCATCATGGTATATGGTAATGATTGCTGGTGAGTGTGAGGCAGCATCCCCGGCATTGTTGTATGTGGTTACTGGGGATTGAGCCTGGGCCCATGCGATTGCAAGGCAGGTGCCAGAACCAGTAAGCTATAGCCCCAGGCCAGGCCTCCTTCCTATATTTTTTTGAGCAGAAAGCCTTTGCATTGAGCTACATCCTCTACCCTGTGGTAAATTTTTTTTGAGACAGTATCTTGCTAAGTTACCCCAGCTGAGTAGGAATTTGGATTCTCTTATCTCAGCTTCCCAGAGTACCAGGATTATAGGTGTGCTCTATCACACCTGCCTAGGTTTTGTTTTGATTTCTGTTATTTTTATTATTTTTTCCTTTGATTTGGATTTAATTTTCTCTGTCTCACCAGTATTTCATGTTGGAAACAGGTCATTTACTTGAGCTTTTTCCTATTTTATTTTATTATTATTATTTTTTAACCATAGGATACTCACATGAATGAACACACACACACACACACACACACACACGGTCTCACTATTTAATTGAGACTGATTTTGAATTCACTGTGTAGCCCAGGCTAACCTCCAATTCAAGGCTATCCTTCTGCCTTAGCCTCCTGAGTGCTAGTATTATAGGCCTGTGCCACCACATCTGGCTTTTAAAATTTTTTTCTGGAGACAAGGGCTCACTGTGTGTTCTAGGCTGGCCTTGAACTGACAGCAGTCCTCCTGCCTTAGCCTCTTGAGTACTGCAATTACAGACATGTGCCACTACACCTGGATTTCCTTTTTAAAGAAAAATATTTAATGTGTATAACAAAGTTTGATATATTTTGCTCTTTTTTTTTTTTTCTAGTTCAGAATATTTTTTCAAATTTTTAATTTACTATTTAAAAGTATGATCTTTGAGACCAGGGATTTAGCTTAGTGGTTCTGGCACCTGTCTTGCAAGCACAAGGACCTGAGTTCGATCCTCGGTAACCACATACAATACTGGACATGGAGACTCACGCCCAGCAGCAACCAGTACCACATACCACAGTGCCGGGCGTGGTGGCTCACGCCTGTAATCCCAGCACTCAGGAGGCAGAAGCAGGAGGATTGCTGTGATGTGAGTTGGAGGCTGAGCTGAGGGCCAGCCTGAACCACAAAGCGAGACCCTGTCTCAAAAAACCTAAAAAAAAAAAGGATTGCTTTGCTGAAATATCATTTTGAAAGACCCCTTTTATCCCTTAGAGTAGATTCATAATCTACTTTATCTCACAATCATATAGCCACTCCTTTCATTTGATGCATTAGCCTAGAATGGGTTTTCCATTCTTAAAACCCATGTCTTTATATTTAAAATGAGCATTGTTTTATTTTTAGGGGTTTTTGTTTTGTTTTGTTTTGTTTTTTTGAGACAGGGTCTCGCTGTGTAGTTCAGGCTGGTCCTGAACTCAGCATTCCTCCTGCCTTTATAGGCATAAGCCACACACCCAGCATTATAGTATGTGGCACTGATTGCTGGTGGGCTTGAGTCACCATACCCCACATTGTTGCATTTGGTTACCAGGGATCAAACCTGGTACCTTGTACTTTCAAGGCAGGTGCTGGAAACACTGAGCTAAAATGAGTATTTTTGCAGGCAGCATGTAGTTGGATCTTGTTTTTGTCTAATTTGACAATTTGTGCCTTTTAATTTGGGTATATAGACCATTTAAAATATGATTACAGTGGTATTATGGAGTTTAAATCTACCATCCTGATTTTTCATTCCTTTTTTCTTTTTCTGGATTGAGGAATATTTTATAATATCCTATTTAACTCCTTTTTTGGTTCATTAGGTTTTTGTTGTTACTTTAGTGCTTATTGCCTACACAGTTGACTTAATCACATTCTTACTTCAAGTAGTGTTAACTCTGTTGCATGTATATCATGATTTTAATGCTTCTCATTCTCTTGGTCTCTGTGGGGTGGTGGTTGTGTGTGTGTGTGTGTGTGTGTGATATACTCCTTTTCTACAGGTGTTATAAACTTTACAATGCATTGTTATTTTTCATTTAAATAGTGAATTATTTGTGTGTTCCTGAGATTGAATCCAGGGCTCTGTGCATAGTAAGCAAATGGTCTTCTACTGAATTATTCTGAGCTCCAGTGAATTATCTTTTGGAAGAATTTTAAAAATAAGCAAAAATTATTTTATGCTTGCCCACATATTTTCCATTTCTGCTGTTCTTCTATGCATTTTATATCATCCAGATTCCTTTTTTATATCATTTTTCTTTTGCCAGAAAACCTTAATATTTGTTGTAGCATAGATCTCCTAGAGGTAGTATTTAAGCTTTTATATGTTGGGAAAAGTATTTCCCTTTCCTTTTAAAAAGATATTTAAGGCTGGGGATCTAGCTCACTGGCACCTGTGCCTGCCTGGCAAGTGCAAGGTCCTGAGTTTGATGCTTGGTACTGGGGGTGGGGGGGGGGAGATATTTTCACTTAATACAAAATTTTAGGTCGACAGTTTTTTCTTCTTGGCACTTTATAAAATTTTGCTCCATTGTCTCTGGTTTGTGTTATCCCTTATGAGAAATATGCTGTCATTTTCAATGTTGTTCTCAGTTCCTCTTCCCTTTCTGCTTAATTCATTAAGATTTTTTAATCACTACTTTCCAGCAACATAATTATGATACAGTTTGACATAGTTTGCTTCATATTTCTTGTGCCTAGGTTTTGTAGAGCATCATAGATAAAGTTTTGTGAATAATTAGCCTTTATTTCTTGAGAATTTTTTCTCTTTTTGAGACAAGGCCTTGCTTTTTTGCATTTCAGGCTGGCCCTTAGCTCATCCTTGAACTCTCAACAGTCCTCCTGCCTCTGCTTCCCAAGTGCTGGGATTACAGACGTGAGCCACCACACCCAGCACTGTGGTATGTGGTTCTGTTTGCTGGTGGGAGTGAGTCTCCATGCCTGGCATTGTTTTATGTGGTTACCAGGGATCGAACCCAGACCCTTGCACTTGCAAAGCAGGCGCTGGAACCACTGAGCTACCCAGCCTGAGAATTTTTTCTGTCATAACCCTCTCCTCTGGCCCTATCTGGAGACTGTAATTACCTGCATATTTGGCTGCTACAAGTTGTTCCACAAGTCACTTATATGCTTCATATTTTTCCATCACTGTACTTTGGTTTTGGGGACGATTTTCTACTGATACATTCTGTTGGCTAATTTTTTTCTTTTGAAGTGTTAAATCTGCTAATCTTATTCAGATTTTTTTTTTATCTCTAGAAATAGAAGTTGAGTATTGAGTTTTTTTCTTTGCTTTTGTACCTTACATGTCTCTCAATGTGTTCAGTGCTTTTGAACAAATGAAATATGACTGTATTAATAGTCTTTGCTACTTAATTGTGTGTGCAAGGGGGCAGGTTATGGAGGTACTGGGAATTGAAGGGCCTTTGCACCCCAGGCCTTATTTGGGGGGGCGGTGACAAGGTCTCCCTTTTTGTATTTTAGGCTGGCCCTGAGCTCACTGTGTAGCCCAGGAAAGCCCTGAACAGCAATCCTCCTGCCTCTGACTCTTGAGTTGCTGGGATTACAGGCATGAGCCACCATGCCCGACATTGTGGTGTATGGTACTGATTGCTGGTGGGCGTGAGTCTCCATGCCCAGCATTATTGTATGTGGTTACTGGGGATCAAACTCAGGACCTTGTGCTTGCAAGACAGGCACTGGAACCACTGAGCTAAATCCCCCGCCCAGAGCCTCTCTTATTTTGGAGACTGAGTCTTGCTGAGTTGTCCAGGGTGAGCTTGAATTTGTAATCCTACTTCCCAGAGTGCTGAGGTTGCAGGCATATGCCACAATGCCTGGCTAATTCTATCATTTTTGAGTCTATGTATTTAATTTCCTTGTCATTATAGGTCATGTTTTTCTAATTCTTTGAGTTCATAATAATTTTTTATTGGATGACTAATGTTAAGACTTTTATTTTGGGTCCTGGATACTTTTATATTTATGTTAGTGTTTTGAGCTTTGTTCAGGAATACACATAGTTTAGTTGGATATGGATCCTTTTGAGGCTTAATTTTAAACTTCGGTGGAGTAATCTTGTATTTATTTTTAAGATACAGAGTTATGTTTTCTTTTGTAAGCATAATTTTATTGATACATTTTAGATATACATAGGGATCATATTCATCATAGGAAATTTGTACCTGTACATGATATATCTTGACTCTTCTTTTTCCTCAATCTCCTCCACTCTTTTCAACCTCTCTTCCCCTCCTTATTTACAAAAACTTTATTTCCATATTTTCTATTTTTTTCTTTTCCCCATCTCTACTCCCCTTTTCCTTTTCCCATTTGAACATTCTTCCCATTTCCTAATATCTGTTATACATTTTGGTCCTTATTTACCTTTTCTGTTCTTCACAACAGAGAAATAATTCAATATTTAAATATATGTCTAATTTATTTCACTTGCAGTGAAATACGGTCTCAAGGTGCATCCATTTATCTAGAAATGTCTCAGATTTATCCTTCTTTATGGCAGAGTAGTACTCTGTTTTCTTTCTCTCAAAAAAGTAGTTGGTATATATTGTCTGTTCATTCATGTTTAATCCTATAACAGCCATTTTCCTTTCAGTTCTAACATTTTACTCAGGCATTAATTACTTCTTTTCTATTTGACTAGTCTCTTTAGTCCCATATAGTTTTCATGCTCTGTTTCTAATGTAGTCTTGAAAATTTCTGTCAGATGATTCTGATGTATAATAATGTCACTACATTGTTTTTCATTGTTTATGGCAGTGGGATTTACTTTATTTTTCCCCCTCATTTTAATTCTTATCTTTATTGGTACATTATGAATACACATCATCATCGCATTCAACATTGAGAGTTTGTACCAGAATATGACATGATTTGATTCTCTTTTGGGATTTAATTTTTTTTTTTAAGTTATGCCCTTAATAATATGTTTTCAGCTTACATCCTCTTTATGTATTATATCATAACTACTAATATATGCTACCATATATTCTTCATATATCCATTAGAGTTTATCCTATTATAGAAATTGAAAAGTATTAAGAAATTATACTGTATACTACCATGTAATAATGTATATCATTATTATTATTATTATTAGTTTTAGTTTTTTGAGACATAGTCTCGCTTTGTATTTCAGGCTGTTCCTGAACTCACTGTGTAAGTCCAGGCTATCCTTGAACTCAGGCAATCTTCCTGCCTCTGCTTCCCGAGTGCTGGGATTACAGGCATGAGCCACCATACCCACATGTATATTATATATATTACAAATAGTTAATATTAGGATGAAATTATTAAATGATAGATACATTGGAGTTTTCTAGGTTTATCTTATTTTGTATGCTTTGAATTAATTTGTTTTCAGGTGTGATTTGATGTTACTGATTTTGTCTTGTAACATATTTGATAAAGAATTATATAATTGATATAAAGTTTTCAACACTGCTATTTTCTTAATGTCTCTGTATTTGTATTGTCAGTTTTAAGTCCAAATTGTCTCTTTAAGAGGCTACCTCTTTGAGTTTGCTTACAACTAGATAATAATATCTATTAAAACACCTAATGTGGTATATGAAACACACTTGAAAAAAGTGATTTTCAGAATATTGACTATGATACAGAACTGATCAGATACTGTTTTAAAAGGACAAAAGAATGTCATTATATTAAATTAATGAAACTTTAGATTAAAAATATATGTATAAAAATAGGGGAATGGGGAAGGAATAAGCAAAATATATCATGTACAGGTATAAGATTCCAGTGATGAATGTCACCATTATTGTACACCAGAAATATATCAATAAATTTTTTTTTAAGGTGTATTTTTTTTTTTTTTTTGAGACAGGGTCTCGCTTTGTGGTTCAGGCTGGCCTTGAGCTCAGCCTCAAACTCACATCACAGCAATCCTCCTGCCTCTGCCTCCCGAGTGCTGGGATTACAGGCGTGAGCCACCATGCCTGGCACTGTGGTATGTGCTACTGGTTGCTGCTGGGGTGAGTCTCCACTCCCAGTATTGTTATGTGGTTACCAGGGATCGAACCCAGGCCCTTGCACTTGCAAGACAGGCACCGGAACCACTGAGCTATATCCCCGGCCCTATCAATAAATTTTTAAGATGGGTATATACATTTAATTTTGCAGTTGCTAAGTTTATTGATAAACCATTTTCCTGGTTCATGAGACTCACTTCAATGATTTTTTATATGGTTGTATTAGGTATTTTGGATCAGTTCACTTTTGCTTTGTTATAAACCATCTCAAAATTTGGTGCTTTATAACATTTGTCATTTACTTACTATTCTTCAGTTTGCATTGGCTATTCTTCCCTCTGAACAGGCTCAGATTATTTTGAGATTATCTGGGCTGGGTTGGGCTCTCTCATGAAGCTGTGATTATCTGCAGGCTAAGTGCATTAGGCAGATTTCCATGATGATCAACCCATTCCCTTAAGTAATGTCTTTCTGGTGATTCTGTATGTGGCACCAGTGATTTGTTTTTTTATAGTAGGATATGCAAAGATGAAGAAATTTTGTAAATGTCATTAATTCGAACCCCTAGTTAGTTGATTTGAAGTTAACTCCAAGTTTATACAAGGTAGACCTGAGCCAACTAGATGAGAATCTAGAGTTCAGAGGTGGAATAATAGACCTTGCCATGTGTTACTGGGCCAGAACTCTGGGTACCTGGGAACAGATCACAGGTCCAGCTGACAGCAAGAAAGTTCTATAACTGCGAGAAACTTTTCTGCTGATAACCATGTAAGCTTGGAAGAGGGCATTAAGTCCCAGAAAGAAAATTTGTCCAATTGTTAACTTGAATGTGATTTTATGAGGCCCAAAGTATCATAGAAACTTAAAATGATTTTTTTAAAAAAGTACGCTTTTAAAGTCTCTGAGTTTGTGATAATTTGTTGTGGAGCAATGTAAAACCAATATGCCAGTTAGTGGAGGATGGCCTCACTGTCTTGTCTGCTGTTGTCCAGAACAATTAGAGAAACTTCCACTTTAATTACAATATTCAGCAGACTAACTCAGACCTCTTATGTGATGATGGTGGCTACAGTGTTCCATGTAACAGCAAGAGAACAAAACCCCTTTGTCTAGGTGCTTTTCAGGTCCCTGCTTTGTGTCATGTTAGAGTAGTCAAGATCTTGGTAGCCCTGAACTCAGCCTAACCTGGCCTCAAACTCAAGATCTTCCTGCCTTAGCTTTCCAAGTGTACAGAATTTTATTTATTTATTTATTTTTTTGAGACAGATTCTCACTTTGTAGTTCAGGCTGACTCTGAGCTCAGCCTCCAACTCACATCACAGCAGTCAGTCTTCTGCCTGTGCCTCCCCAGTGCTGGGATTACAGGCGTGAGCCACCACGCCCGGCACTGTGGTATGTGGCACTGGTTGCTGCTGGGCGTGAGTCTCCATGCCCAGTATTGTATGTGGTTACTGGGGATCAAACCTGGGCCCTTGCACTGACATAAATCCCCAGCCCTGTACAGAATTTTTTGATGAATATATATTGAATTTCTAAAATTTTCATTAACTGACATATTCTTTTCATATTTCATTGTTTTAATTTGCAATTCTTTGATGAACACCTTTTCATATGTTTATTGGTCATCTTCCTTTATGAATTGTCTAGTAATTATTTTACCCACTGTATGTAGGGGACAGTACTATAACTTGACTCAGGGCCTTGTACTAAATTACATCTCTAACCCATTTTATTTTTTAATATTGAGACAGGGTCTTGTTAAGTCTCTTAAGTTACCCATGCTGCTTTGATCCTCCTGCCTCAGGGTTCTGGGATTATAGATATACATCACTAGGCCTAGCTTTTTATTTTTGACTTGTAGCAGTTACATACGTCAAAAAAGTTATAAGCATTATACGGAGAGTCCCGTAGCCCCTTAATACATTAGTGTGGATACCTTATAATTAAAGATACTTTGCTGTGTTGTGATTTAAATGAGTGTCTCCTAAGGGTCCAGGGCTTGGTCCCTAGGGCAGTGCTTTTGGAAGGTGGTGTAATCCTGAAGTGGATCTGGTAGGCATTTCTTAGGTAGCTGGGAACATTCCTTTGAAGGGAGTTGCAGAATCCCATCCTTTAGTCTGCTTCCTTATTTGCTATACGATGTGTATTCCTGTTGTGCTGTGCTGCCCTCTCCAAAGGCAAATGGGACCACCTGATCGTGGACTTGAACCTTTAACCATAAGCCTAAATAAATCTCTCCATAAGTAGCTCATCAAGGGTATTTTGTTGTAATTCAGAGCCAACTAACATTCTACACCTGCCCAATACAGTTATCATGTTCAGAAACTACATTGAAACATTATTAATGGGGCTGGGGATTTAGCTCAGTGGTTTGGGCGCCTGTCTTGCAAGTGCAGTGGCCCAGATTTGATACCTGGTAACCACATACCACAGTGCCAGGCATGGTGGCTCACACCTGTAATCACTGCAAGTGGGAGGCAGAGGCAGGCAGATTGCTGTGAGTACAAAGCTGATCTCAGGGCCAGTCTGCACTACAACAGTGAGTGAGACCTTGTCTCAAAAAAAACCCCAAAACATTATTACTGGGCTGGGGATTTAGCTCAGTGGTTCTAGCATCTGCTTGGCAAGTGCAAGGTCCTTAGTTCAATCCCTGGTAACCACATACTACAGTGCGGGGCATGATGGCTTACACTTGGGAGGCAGAGGCAGGAGGATTGCTGTGAGTTCAAGACTTACCTGGGCTACATAGTGAGCTCAGGGCCAGCATGAACTACAAAAGTTAGACCTTGTCTCAAAAAAAAAAAAAAAAAAAAAAAAAATCTTCAGATTGAAGTGTCTGCAATTACTTTCAGGCAAATTTCATTCACATCTGAAGAATGGAGCTCAGAATTGTGTGTTGCATGCAGCTGTCCTGTGTACTTGGTCTGCTTCAGTCTAGAACACTGCTTTTCTTTTTCCATGACTCTCATGACATTGTCTCTTTTGAAGATTACAGACCAGTTATTTTGCAGAATATTTATCAGGTAATATTTTCTTATGATTAAATTCAACTTTTGCATCTTTATCAGTATATGACAAGCGAGACTGTTCTTACAACGATGCTCTTTCATGTGGCTTATTATTTCAGTTTGTTCTGTTACTAATGAAGTTTATTTTAATTGCTTATTAAAGTGGAAACTGGCAATTGCCTGTCTTCATCACTGTAAAGTTCCTGTTTATCCTTTCAACTTAATAATTACTTATGAGTAGGTGCTTTAAAACTTTTATGTCTCATTCTGCCTCCTAAGTTTCTATTTTAATTTTAATTTTTGAATTGATTTTGTTTTTTGTGATATAGAGATCGAACCCAAGTACTACTTATAGCATGCATTATTTTTTATCTAAAGATCAAGGGGAAATAAAATAGATGTGTATATTATCATTTAAGCACAAAGAAACACAAACTGAATGAATAACTCCTGAGGCTGACTGCTTGTGGGGGATAAGCAGCAGTACAGTAAAGAGTTGAAGGAGAGAGAGAAATGGTGTGAGAAGGGGTCAGTGTCCCTTCTTTAAGTATAAACCTTTTGTATAGCATTGACTTTTATAATCATGCTGTGTTTCGCATACTACAAAATAAATAACAGAGATGGAGAATAAAAAACAAAAATAGGTTATGAATAGAAGAGAAGAAGCCTAATGCTGTTTATAGCTGTAAAATTCTTCTTGATATACCATCACATTGATTCACTTCTCTTGCTGCAGGTTTGCCTCCTTCTTTGTTTGCCCAAATTTAGGAATTTACTGGCCTGAGGATTTTTCACTTACCCTGGAAAGTATCAGTAAACTAAGCCTCTTGATTACCCTTTTGACATGTACATAGATAGTGCTTTTCTAGTGCTTCCTTAGCCCTTTCCTGGTGATTCCTTCAATCTCACCTTGAAACTTCTTGTTGTTTTTCTCCCAGGATATATATCTTTTTTTTTTTTTTTTGAGACAAGGTCTTGCTTTGTAGTTCAGGCTGGCCCTGAGCTAACTATGTATCTCAGGTGAAGCTCGAACTCACAGCAGTCCTCCTGCCCCTTCCTCCTGAGTGCTGGGATTACAGGCATGAGCCACCGCGCCTGGCACTGTGGTATGTGGTTACTGGGGATCACACTCGGGACCTTGTGCTTGCCAGGCAAACATAGAACCACTGAACTAAATCCCTATCCCCTCCTAGGATATATATCTTGAGGATTTCTAGGACCTTTACTTTGTAGTTGATCTTTCATTTATAGGCACATTTCCTGCATGAGACATCTGTGTAGAGTATAGAGCACATTCGAGAAGAATTACTTCTTGAGATTGAGAACACGTATGTGGGAGATAAATTATTTTGAGACTTTTTATGTCTTTATTGTTTTCCACATTGAATAAATAATTTGGTGCCAAGTGCGATGGCTCACGCCTCTAATCTAGCACTTAGGAGGTAAAGCCAAGTGGATAACTGCTAGTTTGAGGCCTCCCTGGGCTACACTGTGAGTTTAAGGCCAGCCTGAATGGTGTAGCAAGACCCTGCCTCAAAAAAAAAAAAAAAATAAAAGATTTGGCTTAGAATTCCAGAAGGTGTCATTATTTTATACTCTCCAAAACTACTTTATGTATGATATGTTCATATTGGCTGGCTGACTTTTCCAGCCTTTTTTTGTTTTGAAACTTCATGATACAATGCTGTGGAATGTTTTTTTCATTCATTATTCTGAGCCTTTTACTTTAATGAAACCTGAAAGCTCAAGTCTTTCTATTTTGGGAAAATTTTTGTATTATTTCCAGTTTTCTCTTTGCGAACCTTCTTGTGTGGGACTTCGTTAATGAACTACCCTCCCACCTCTATCCCTTGCCACCACCTTCTTTTGGTCTGTTCTGAAAGAATAACTGTGCTTCTTGTTGTAGGTGTCTTTTCAGTTTCTAGCAGATTGCATGTTTGTTTTTTTATTTATTTTTTCAAATTAGCACTATCTATGGGCAGGGGATTTACTGCAGTGGTTCCGGGCCTGTCCTGAAAGCTCAAGGTCTGGGTTCATCCCTGGTAACCACATACAACAATGCTGTCCGTGGTGACTCACCCACCAGGAATCAGAATCACATAGCACAATGCTGGGTGTCATGGCTTATGCCTGTAATCCCAGCACTTGGGAGGCAGAGGCAGAAGAATTGCTGTGAGTTCAAGGCTAAGTTTAGGGCCAGCCTGAACTACAAAGTGAGACCCTGTCTCAAAAAACTAAAATAAATAAGCAAGCAGGCCAGCACTGTCTGCTTGATTGTTCTGGGGCTCTTTCACAAAGTTTATTGTAACATTTATTAATCTCTTCCCTTTCAGTTTCTGCTTTTGTTTTTTCTTTCACCTTTCACCTCTTTCACAGTTTTTTGTTGTTGTTGTGGGAGGTGTTTGTTTGTTTGTTTGTTTGTTTTGAGATAAGGTTTTGCTGTGTAGTTAGTTCTGCCTGGCCTGAACTCACTGGGTAGTCTAAGCTAGCCTTGAACTTGTGGCAATCCTCTTGCCTCAGCCTTCCAAGTGCTGGGGCGTCAAACACTTTTGCTCTAATATCTGGCAAAATTTGGTGGATTATTTTATAAAGTGTTAATTGGTAGTTCCTTTAGAAATAGTTCCCAACTAAAACCTCTTGCCTTAAACAAAGAATTGAGTGAGATAAGCCAAAACAGTGCTACAAGTTTATTTAAAAAGTGAAGGATGAGGGTCAGGGATTTAACTCATTGGTTCTGGCACCTGCTGTGCAAGGGCAAGGTCCCACCAGTAACCATGTACCACAATGCCAGGTATGGCTCACACCTACCAGCAATGAACACCACATACCACAGTGTTGAACATGGTGGCTCACACCTGTAATCCCTACACTTGGGAGGCAGAGGCAGGAGGATTGCTGTGAGTTCAAGGTTCACCTGGGCTGCACAGTGAGCACAGGCCAGCCTGAACTACAAAGCGAGACCCTGTCCAAAAAAAAAAAAAAAAAAATTGAAGGATAAAAGGGTTAGGGAAAAACTTGCTCAGCATTGTGAATGTGGGCTAAGCAAAAGAGGAGAAGAAAAAGCACAAAAATAAAAGTATACCCTGGGTCTGGGAGGCTCGAGATGGGGTACTGTGAAAGATTCACAGCAGCAGGCTCCTAATGGTGTCTATGTCCTTGTGTTGTTCCCATCCTGAGAACTTGCAAGAAGTTCTGCATACAGGGTTCTGGGAATTATTTGGTGCTGTCCTGGGCTCTTGTAATTGACAGGTCTCACTTAATTCCCCAGCCAGCTTTGCCACACCCTGCCTCCTATCTCATTTCCCCTAGAGAGACATATCCCCATAATTCCTTAGGGTACAGTAGAAGTGGAGGTCTTTGTCTTCTGTAGCTGCTTTAAGCTAAAGGAGCTGTAGACCCCACTATTGGGGATTATGTGCTGGTCAGGT
Source organism: Petromus typicus (assembly GCA_004026965.1). Lineage (NCBI taxonomy): Eukaryota > Metazoa > Chordata > Mammalia > Rodentia > Petromuridae > Petromus > Petromus typicus. The sequence goes on along the minus strand of PVIR01010708.1, from coordinate 2,586 downwards.
ATTTTGGAGTGCTGTGGCTTGCTGGCTATGTTGAGGAAAGAAAAATGAGTCAGAAAAATGAGAAAAAATTACTGACCATTGAGCTAACTGTTTGATGGGAGAAAGGAGCTTTATTATGTAGCCCAAATATGAGGAGTAGGTCAGATTTCCCGTGTTTCCTGTTGAGAATGTATGTCAGAGAAGTGTGTCAGATAAATCACCATGAGTCTGAGAGTTAGGGCCTTAGCAGGATCTTGTTTATCTTCAGCAGCACTGAAGCCTTGTTTTCTGTAGAGAAGTTAAGGACATAGACACCATGAGGAGCCCATTATCCTGACCTTTTCACAATAGCCCACCCCGAGTCTCCCCAACCCAGGGTGTACTTTTATTTTTTATCTTTTTCTCTCTTAAATATATTTTTCTTTATATTTTATAACTGTAAGAAAAGGTCTAATCAAACCTCTAATCCTTTTAGAAAATTTTATTAGGAGATGAACTTTCTCAGGATTCTACGAAGTTAAGTGTTCTACCATTGAGCTACATTTCCAGCTTTTTTATTGTTTTGAGACAGGATCTCACTAAGTTGCCCAGGCTGGCCTGGAGCTTGGTGGTTGCACTGTCTGAGCCTCCCAAAGAAGAAATTCTGATTTCTAAGACATTTCTTAGACCAAAGGGCTTCAGATGAGAGAGAGCAGGTCTGTGGTCAACATCTGTAAGAAACTTAGCTTGGGGCCAGGGGATTTAGCTCAGTGGTTCTGGCACCTGTCTTGCAAGCTCGAGGGCCGGGTTAGATCCCAGGTAACCACATACAATACTGGGCGTGGAGACTCACCCCAGCAGCAGTCAGTACCACATACCACAATGCTGGGCGTGGTGGCCCATGCCTGTAATCCCAGCACTCAGGAGGCAGAGGCAGGAGGATTGCTGTGATGTGAGTTTGAGGCTGAGCTCAGGGCCAGCCTAAACCACAAAAGCAAGACCCTGTCTCAAAAAGAAAGAAGAATTAATTGTGTGGTCTGTGAATTATATTTCAAATAAAGCAGATTTAAATGACTTAGGAAATTTTATACAAATTTAATAAAAATTTGTACAACAGAAACACATGCTGAGTGTGGTGGTACATACTTGTAATCTCAGCATTCTGGGGCAATGAAGCAAGAGAATTGCAAGTTCAAGCCTAGCCTGAGCAACTCAGTAAGATCTTGTCTCAAGAAATAGGGATGGGGCCGGGGAGTTAGCTCAGTGGTTCCGGCGCCTGTCTCGCAAGCGCAAGGACCCGGTTCGATTCCCCGTTAACCACATAACAATACTGGGTGTGGAGACCCACACCCAGCAGTAACCAGTACCACATACCACAGTGCCGGGCGTGGTGGTTCACGCCTGTAATCCCAGCACTCGGGAGGCAGAGGCAGGAGGATTGTGATGTGAGTTGGAGGCTGAGCTCAGGGCCAGCCTGAACCACAAAGCGAGACCCTGTCTCCAAAAACCTAAAAAAAAAAAAAAAAAAAGAAATAGGGATGGTTATGTAGCTCACTGGGCTTCAATCTCCAGTAAAGCATATGATAAACATTTACAATGTACAGTAAAGTTTACAGATCTAAAGTCAAAAAAGTTGTTTTTTCAGAACATTTTAATTTTTTATGTAAATCCTAAAAAAAAAAACCTTGTAAAGCAAACTCCATATACACTGTGGTATGTGGTACTGAGTGCTGTTGGGCATGATTCTCCATGTCCAGTATTGTATGTGGTTACTGGGGGATCAAACCCAGGTCCTTGTGCTTACGAGACAGGTGCTGGAACCACTGAGCTAAATCTCCAGCCCAATTCTTTTAATATATTAATAAAGCTCTCCAACCATCACTGGTATCTAGTTTCAGAACATTTTCACCACACCAAAAAGGAAACCCATACCTTTTAGTAGAATCATTCTCATTTTCTCTTCCTATCCACTATCAACCACTAAAATATTCATTTACTCATTAGAGCTTTATAAAAAGAAAGCACTTTTTCTCTTGTTCTTGTCTATTTGTGGATTTTTCCATGTGGAGTCAAGTTCTACAGAAAATTATGCAGAAATTTACAGGAATTTCATCAAATCTACAAATAATTGGAGAAATGACATCTTTACAATGTTGAATTTTAACATTTATTTAAGATTCAAACCTTTAAAGTTTATCTTTTCACAAAGTGATTATATTTCATTTGTGTAACTGATCCCTGGGTGGTTCATGCTCATTGCTGTTAAAAATTACATCTTCTTACTGGTTATGTCAGTCACTGTTGATATTAGTATTATTTCTTTAAGTGTGACCTTGAGTCTTAAACAACTGGCTGAATTTCCTTAATCTGAGTTTCTTTGCTCTTCATTGTAGGCAAATATGCTATCTAGAATTTACAGTGTGCTTGTTCCTTCCTATTTCTTTTTACTGTGCAGTGGTTCAGAGGCTAGGACTGTTACATGGTTGATATGTTCTTGATGTTTAGTAATTTATACTGAAAGGCCTTCAGATTAGCCTTTATCTTAGAGACAGTACTGATTCTTGCTCTGGAAAGGTGTATCAGACCCATGAAGATGCAGATATGAGAGGTTGCCTTTTTTTTTTTTTT